>JANHAO010000482.1:0-41850 GCA_026873985.1 Saraca asoca | reverse complement strand
TTTGAAGGCATATAAAATTAATCCAATTAATTTTATCTAATAATTAATTTCTCCAAATTAATTCTCCATGGACTTTAAGCTATAAGCGGACTCTAATAAGCCATTATAGCTATCCAATTTTCGATAGGAGTCAATAATGTGACAAGCCTATTATGAATGACATTAATGCATGATATGATCCCTTTCATTACCATATCTGGATCAGTCAAAGGTATGGATGACAGTCAACCTTTATAACTAATCGTGTTTTCTTAACATCGCAAATTATTTAACTCATATGAATTCGAGCACTCAAATCTAATTTGAGTCTCGACAATTCAACCTTGTACAAGGATTTCATCCATCAAAATAATTCGTTGAGTGGCTGTCGGATATCACTCAAAAGAGTAGCAATGAATCCCATCTTGATTAGGTAATACCTAAATCCATTTCTAGAAATACCCAACACAAGCTTTTATAGTTTCCTCATGGCTAGAGTCACGTTTGACTTGGTGAAAGTATAACCTTCATGCAAAAGATATCCCATAATCTCAGGTCAAAGGATTAGTCATGCGATCACCATTGGAGATTAACTAATAATGTAGCTCTATATAACATCTCCAAATGGGTCAGACAAGATCATGATTATCAGTTATGTTTCTCTAAACTAACTAAGTTATGTCCACATGTGTATTTGATGCAACTCACTTGTATCTTAGCCTGTGGGGTCAATTGCTCATCAAATGAGAAATACCATATCGTCTAGTCTCAATAGATCTTAATAATACCCAATTATTAGATCTCGACTAGTGTCATTTTGGTGTAAAAGTTAACCATTGATAATCACCCACACAATCCCATAACCTTTTTATAGGATTGATTAAATGGACTTCTCACCATGGACTTTATCTTAGTTATGCAATGAAAATGATATACAATATAAGATGAATATACAACCTTTATTATATCCAAATTAATACAGAATGTACAGTCATAGATACAATAGAGCTCAATTAAATTGACTCTTGGGCACCTATTTTGACTAACAAAGTGATGGTGCTACACAGTTGAACTGTGATGGTTGGAGGATGAGTAGAAGCATTGTGGCTCGAGATGCTAAAAGGATCTGAACACTTTAAAAGGTAAGTGAGGTTGGCTTGTTTTCTTTGAAGAGGGTTCTAAGTAAACAAATAAATGTTTTCTTTTTAAATAAATATATATATTTCACAAATCTGACATAGATATGTATTTACTTTTCTTAAAGTAAGTCACTTTAATTTCAACCAACTGGACAACTTTTTAAATTATAAAGGTAAAAGATTTAATTAGAACACACACTAACAACTAACATAATTAAAATATAAATTTAAATAAGCTCTCATAGTTTTTAAGATTTAATTAAATGAAGTTACAACACTATTTAATCTCACTCAAAACATAAATTTTGTCATAAACTAAACTACATACTCATTTAAGAATTAAAATCAATAACACATTTGACTTTTAAATCAATTGTATATAATCTATAATTAAAATAGTCATTTAAATATATCTCAATTAAGTTTGAAATTTAATTTTTATAAGATACAATAAATATGTTCTTACAATTTGCTAAATCCAATTAACTAAAATTTCAATAACACCTAATGAAACTAAAGCTATAAATCTTGTTGATTTGTTGAATAAATTGAAACTCTCTCCCTTTCAGCTCACACCAAACTCGTAGGCTCAGCTTACCTCTTTCACCCTTTTATACCTTAGAAATAATCTTTCTCTTCCTTTAATAAGGGTTCTTTGCTATCTGATTAGCATTAAAAGTGTGGGCCAGCATGATGGAATTTATTACCTGACAACTTGTCAGATCGAGTTCAAAAGGATCTTGCCATAAGGTGATGTTAAGGACAAGTCCAATATGGGGAACTACAAATCCCATTGGTTCTACATTTCATGCCCTTCTTTGCATCATCTTCGTAATTCTAGTTTCATCCTTACTCCTGGCAAGCAAGCTAAAGACGTGCGAGCTTGCATAAATTCACGTTTTATTCTCTGGTTTTAACTTTTTGTTTCATTTTATAGATGGAGTTGTCAAGGAGAAATCGACATTAGAGGCTGAGGAGGTTAAGGTACTAGGCCATATTATTGCTGTAGATGAATTGAAGAATGATCTCAAATTCGATGAAGATCTCCTACATTCATATAAGCTTGCTCCAGCTTTGAACATTGAGCTGACCAGGGACATTGAAGCTTATGGATCTAGAAAGGTTGGTCCAGTAAATTTTAAGGAATACAAAAACACGTTAAGGCGTAACCTCCGAATGCCACATTCCTTTTGCTTTGCTCGGTCTGCTATTGTTGCAACTTCATCATCCCTTGCTGCTGCAAGCCAATCTCCTTTGGCCATAGTAGTAACATCCCCACAAGTGTTGGCTCTGACCTTGCATCTTGATATGGTCGAGGTGGTCAAGAAAGTCGCATCCCCATCGGATCTTCTTGCCAAAAAATAAGGGGTGGACAAGGGCAAGAGGATTGTTATTGTTAAGATGGGGGAGTACTTCAACTTTTTCCAGGATAATGTTGAGTTGATCCTAGGGCTTTGCAATAGGGCCAAAGTGTTGAAGTTGGAGGAATCCTCAGGGGAAAGATTGATGAGTTATGCAGCTCGTCATGTCCTATTGGTAAGTAAAGTCCTTTCAATTTGGTCCCCTTACCTCTTTGTAATTTTGACTTGATCATTTGATTTTTCAAGGTTTGCTGTCAATAATAAAGCTAAAGAAAATGTTTTGAGTTGGGACAAAGGGAAGGAAAAGCTTATAAGCAACCTGGCTGCCATGACTGCTAAGGCATTAGACCTGAAGGAAAAAGCTAGTGTGCCGATGTCGCTAAGAAAGAAGCCAAGGAAGCCTTGTCTCGTAAGGTGGCAAATCACAAGGCTATCACATCTAGCCTAAATAAAGTGGTTATCAAGCTGAAGGTTGACCTAGATGTAATGATGCAGCGAGCTAAGGCTTTTGAGAGGAAATATGAAACAGCCAAGAATGAAGTTACTCTAGCTAAAGAAGAGGTCGCTTGAGCTAAGGCAAAGACCACCATGCTAATTGTGAGAGCTAGACAAGAGGTAGTGTCTAAAGCCACCACTGGCTTCTTGTTCACCTTGTGGGAGGAGCATCCGAAGATGGATTTTTCCTTCTTTGGTGGGAATGTTCTTGAGTTCATCAAGGACTTCAAAGAAAACACAGAGGTTGTTTCTCCTGATAGGGGTTTGCAGTTAGTAGGTGGAGCTTCTCCTACTTGAGACCCGATCCTAAGAGAAAATAGCTTGTAGGTTGTGGAAACTATTGGTGATCAGACGGTAGATGACTTGCTCGCCCTAGATATGGAACCTCCTGCCCAGAGCACAGCTTCTAAGGGCCAATCTTCCTTGTAGGCCATAGTTTGTAGCATTCTATAAATATAATTTTTGAACTTTAAGATGTAAATTTTCCTTATTGAAGGGAATCTTCAATGGACTTTTTCATAATATTTGTGCTCTATTCTTGCTTTATTCATTCAAGTTTATATTTTTGGCAGGCTGCAAATGATTTCATGTAGGTCATGAATGAGTTCCTGCAAATCATAACTTGATGAACATTAGTAAAAATGGATGTCCAATAGGTCAATTGACCTTTTTTAACAAACCAATAACTTTCTTATTGTTAAGATGAATGCCTAAGTAGGTCTCATGAATGTGGTGTCAAGTAGTAGGTCATATACAGTGTTAAAGAATAGGTCATTTACGGTGCTGAATAATAGGTCGCATATGATGCCAAAGAATAGGTCACATGCGGTGTTGAATAGTAGGTCATATGCAATGCCAAAGAGTAGGTCATATACAATGCTGAATAATAGGTCACATATGGTGACAAAGAGTAGGCAGTGTGCAGTGTTGAATAGTAGGTCGCATATGGTGCCAAGTAGTAGGTCATATGTTGTGTCAAATAGTTAGTTGTATATGGTGCCAAGTTTTTGTAAGTACGTCATGTTGAATGTCCTTTCCAGGTGAGTGTTTACTTCCAGATTAAGAGGGCAATAGCTTGCTTCTGGATTAAAAAGGCAATATCTCGCTTCCAGATTAGAATTTTATAAAGATCTATTTAGAAATTAGTAATCAGTCATAAAAATTTAAAAACAATGACGGTCTTATCAATTTCAAAACAATGTTATAGGACTAGATAAGCAGTATTCAAATTCATTGATTAGATGGGTAGAGATTTCAATGTCTCGTGGCTCTCCACTAGAAAGCACATTAACCTTCCTCCTTCTTATTCCTAGTTTGACTTCATCTTTGTAGTAGCGTCGGGTTATGTACTGATTGCCTCGCACATATCTAATTCCATTAGGGGTCGGGCATCTAACGGTAGGTGTCCTGGTAGATGTAACCATGCCCAGGTCATTGATCACAGGTCCCCCCAGCACCATATTATATGCTGAGGAATAGTTAATGATCAAAAAGTGTACTAAGATGGATGCCTACCAACTTGAATCTCCAAAAGTAATGAGAAGCCTAATTAGCCCTATTAGTAATATTGCATCTCCTATAAAGCCATAAAAGGGCTCTAAGGAAGGCTTCAGTTAATCTGAGATTAGTCCTATCAATTCAAAACATCCTTTGTACATGATGTTCACGAGTTGCCTGTATCAATCATAATTCTTCATACCCCAGTGTTACCAATTCTGGCTCAGATAACCAATGCATCATTATGGGGAGAATGTATCCCTTGTGTATCTTTCTTTGTGAAGGTGATGCTGTCTAAGGTCATCCTTACTTTCTTGGTGGGACCTTCAAATTCACCATCTCCCATGAATAGGACATAATTGGCTCCTTGCACATAGTGTTCTTGCGATCTGTTTAAGGTACCTGCAATGTTAGGCCCATTGTGAATGGTAAATATAGTTTTTACCAAGGGCACCTCCCCCTACTCAGGAGTCCATTGGCACTGCTACCATACTAGTTGCTGATGCTATTGAGGTCACTATTCCACAGGTTACACTACATAATCTCTTAAATGACCTCTCCTGATTAGGTCCTCAATTGTATCCTTGAGGCCCTACATTCTAAAGTGTTGTGCCCAATTTCATCATGATAAGCACAATACTTGTTCTTATTTCTAAATTGGCAGGCGTCTTTATAGGTTTAGGCCTCCCATAATCCTCCTTATCTTTCTCTATTGCAAAGATCCTTCCCGAAGAGTCCAATAAGACACTGTAGCGATCATGGTGACCCTTTTGTTGAGATTGCTTATTTCTAACCTTCTTTGCGACCTGATTTTTAGGGCCATCTTCCTGACCCTCCTTGTTGGTCCTAGTATTTCCCCTCTTTTTTCTTTGGTTGGAGTTATTTGCCTCGTCTGATCTCTTTGGCAGCTCGTTCGAATAATTCCCCCAGGTCCTTCACCGTGGACTTGTATATGCTCTCATATAGTTTTCTATCTTTGCAAAGTCCTGTTGAGATTGCTATTAAAATGCTCTCATTTGAGGGATTCTCTATGTTATTGACCTTATGTCTGAACTAGGTACTATAGTCTTTCAGTGGTTCATTCTCTTGCTAAAAAATTGTCACAAGGTGGTAAGGTGGTGCAAGCTACCTTCTTAGTGCCTGTACTGGTTGATAAACCTCCGTTGGCATTCTTCCCAACCATCAAAGATATAAGCTTTGAGACCATGTTTGAGGTATGTTTCCTAGAGTGGTTGGAAAAATATGGCACTTGACCAATGGATTGGTCATTTAAAAATCCATCTGCACATTGAATGCATCTAGGTGGTTATATAGCTCACTATCCCCATTGTATTGTGGGATAGTGGGAATTTTGAACTTGTAAGGGAGAGGCTCTTTCTTGAACTCCCTGGTAAATGACATCCTTCCTTCATAATGATCTTGGTGGTCTTGAGCCCGAAGGCATTATTCCAATTACTCTACCCTCTGAAGTAGTTCCTCTACCATATGATCTTGAGCCTCAGACTGATGGTTGGAAGATGGCCGGCTCCTTTTTTTTGTAATAGGAGTGTTAATCTAAGGTTCTATGCTTCCTCTACTCATAACCCGGTGAGCTTCAGTCTAAGTAATGTCTCTGATTGATCCTATTTGAGCCTTCAGCTCGACGTGAGCCCCCATGTCATTGATGATCTTCTTCATTCTCCTCACGAGCTTAATGGACCTCTGACCTTGGTCATGTATTGGTAGAGTGAGTTGAATAGGTGTGTTGAAGTACTTCTATGGTCCGCCTCTCTTCCTGAGCTTCTTCCTATGGTTATTATAGGGCTTCAACTCGACATGAGCCTCCATATCATTAATGATCTTCTTCATTCTCCTCACGAGCTCGATGGACCTCTAACCTTGGTCATGTGTTGGTAGAGTGAGTTGAATAGGTGTACTGAAGTACTTCTCTGATTGGCCTCTCTTCCTAAGCTTTTTCCTGTGGTTATTGTAAGGCTTCTTTCTATGCAGCGCTCCCAACCTACTTTTATGAGTTTTAGGCTTGTGCCTAAGTCAATGCCTTAACCATCTCAACCAACTCTCTCATCATGTTCTCAAGCACTTTATGATGCTAATGCCATGCTTGTATTCCATCAATAATATCAGGTTGGTGTGAAGTCATTGGGGGCATGTTGGCGGTAACACTTGTGGTGGGGATGATAGAAATACCTACCGTGAGAAGGATTAGATCCCTCTGTTGTTCCATATGACCATTTAGTTGGTCAATTATAGCATCTGAACTCTTAGTGGTTCTTCCTCTAGCCATTAGAAAATAAAAGGGAATGCAATTTAGGGCTCTCTTTCTAGCGCCAAAATATTGATGGTCAGATCTGCTCAACTCAAGTTCAGAATCCTAAACTATAGATTGAATGTAAAAAGAGAGAGAGAAAAAAAAAGGAAGAACAGGGAGATACTAGAAGTTTTTAACATGGTTTGGCTAAATTCAATTATTGACCCCTACATTCACAGCTTTTATTACTCTTTGCTAAGTGTTTTGTATCTAATGATTGATTGTATCATGTACAATGATTTCATCCCATTTTATAATGGTTAGGGCATTATAGTTTGAATGTAAATCTATGACAATAAGTATTATGACTTAATTTGGATTACATAGTAGATAGGGGTTTAATGGTTATAACAAACTCCCATTAAAGTAGGAAACTGAACAAATCTTCCTGAATTGTTGGTTATGGACACGTGCTTTGATCTGCTAGCTGAGCCTTATTCTCAATAACCTAAGGTGACTGCTTTAACTCGTGTTTGGGCTGCAACCTTAGCTCCTATTTAGCGACCTAATGTCTTAGTCCAATAACCTCAATCTTAGGTAAGATAGGCCTTTATTAGTTGAGTCCGTCCATTAGACTTTTACCAGCCTATTTATGCGATTCTAAAAATACCCACAACATGCATAAAGTAAAATTTATCTAGGAAAACAAAAATAAGCTAAATTGAAATAAGCCATGAATATAGACAAGTGTTAACAAAAATTTCTAGAAAATAATTACCCTATTGCATTGGAATGGAGTAAGGGAGAAGCGTGAGGGTGGAGGAAGTTTTAGGTTTGAACATAGAGCAAATAAGAAACTGGGAGAGTATTAATAGAATAACATGGTAATGATAAGAAGTTAGGTGGGCATAACATGATCATCTTAACATTTTACTCTCTTCATAGTTTTTATAATTATTATCAAGTTTTCCACTAAATAATGTCAACATATGCCTTTAGGGGTACTAATAATCTCTTTTGAGAAATTTATTATTTTTCTGGAGTCACCACCAAATTTTTGAAGAAAAACTTGGAAAACTTTATTTAAAAGGTACATGATCATTTTGTTACTAGAAAAAATTCGAAAGTCAATTTACATATGGAGAATATGTTTGGCACCCCATGACAACTGTTGAAGAAAATTGGTCACCCCTAAAATTAATTGTGCAATTAGTATGACCTTAAAATATACTTTATCTTTTTATACTTATACTATGCATTTACAGGTTAAATGAAATATTTAAAAAATACAAGATTTTTCTAAAATGTCTTAGTGGTATTTACTTGTCACTTACCATAAGTAAAGGGATTAGTGTACTCATTAAGCAACATCAAAACATAAAAAAGTTATATTCATTTTTTAAAAGAAGATAAATACTATTTATTTTAAAAATAATTTTTTATGATAAATATAAAGAAAGTAAGTAGAATTTAACTCTGACAATATTTTCAAGGTCAGATTAACGGGACGTTGAGCCTTATAATAACCTATTTTATTCTAATCAGGCATTAGACTCGATTTCTCATTATACCATTTATTTTTATTTTTCATTTATCTTATTTTAAATATAATGTGTATAAAAGAAAGAGGTATTAGACTTCTAAAATAGATTTTAGTTATTTGATAAAAAAATTCAACTATAAATTTAGAGAAATTAGTAAGCAGAGGTTAACTCTAACAGTACTTTCTAGATATGTTAAGGACACATTAAATCCCACAATAACCTATTTTGCTTTAATTAAGTGTTGAACATGTTATTTAGTTGAAACATACATCGAAAACATAAGGCATTAGACCTTTAACTGATAAAATGTTCATGTGTGTATGTGTACAATAAACATAAAATAATATATAAAAATTTATCAAATATGATATTAAACACAAATCATCTAAGAAGGAAAAGATGAGACATACCCTTAGAGTTCAAACCCACAAAAATAGTGAATGTTTTAGTAAGCTTCTTAAACCTTTTGGGGACTCAACTTTGAATACTCATTCGATTACTTATTTTTCATATCAACAATAAACAAATATATTAAAACTTTTTTTTAAAGAAAACAAAACAAATTTAATAGATTAAAAAAGAGAAGTCAAACTAGAATGATTTAAGGATTATAAAAAATAACTCTCATTGGAACATTTTACTAAACACTTTACATGCATCTTTTGAGAAACAAAATTGAAAAAAAAAAACCAAGGAGAGATTGGAAAACCACACATCTAGAACATTCTAATTAAAATTAAACTTAATTTTTTCTGATAGGGCAATGCATGCATTATTGAGGTATTCTAACAAACATTTTTCATTCATTTCAAAGAGTAACAAAGCTCCATGAAATATGGTTCATTATGTAACATTTCTATAACAATAATATTGGAACAATTTAGGAAGCATGAGATTTCATAAAATGCATTTTGTACAACTTATCATTTCATTTAACTCATTTATCAAACAAACCATAAATTAGAAAACCCCAAATTATAAATTGCATTTTATGTAATAATCATTTCGTAGAAGCATTCTATCAAGTATGTTGTGTGCACTCCATAAACAAAAAAAAAAAAGGATTTTCAAGCATTTCAAATTAATCTTAAATTCAAAATAAGAATAAACCCATGTCACATATCCAAGCTTCAATTAACAAATTTAACTTCAAAATAAGAAATATTTTTAATTTCCAATATTTATTCAAAAAATTCATAAATTGAAACATAAAATGGATGAAATTAAAAAGGAAGGATAATCAAAACCAATCATATTCGAAATGAAGAACAAAAAGCTTGCTATCCAAGTTCCAACCCAATCCAATGATGAACACTCCTCCGATCGATAATTAATGAAGACTTGCTGAAGGAATCTCATGAAAATTTGTGTTGTTGTTCATGAATTTTCTACATAATATAGAGAGTTTCAATCATAATTTTCACTATTCATAAGAAGAACAAGATATCTTAAACCTTCTATCCAAATTTCAACCCAATCCAATGGTGGTCCAATTGGCAAATGATAAAGACTGACTAAAGAAAATTTGTGAAAAATTGTACTGTTATTTGAGGATTTTCTATGCAATATAGACACCTCCGATCACAATTTCCACCTTTAAGAATGAAGAAAAATATATCCTCTATCGTCTACCCAAATCTCAGCCCAATCCAATGGTGAACACTTTACCATTGACAATTGATAAAGATTTGTCGTAAAAAAGCTAAGAATTCCTCTTTCTTTCCTCTTTATCTCCCCAGAATTCTTTTCTTTTTTCTTTTTGGTGGCTGCTATGTCTCTTTTTCTCCAATCTTCCTTTCTTTTTTTTTTCCTTTTGTGATGCCTTAAGATCAATGGATCAAACACAACTTTTAAAATCCAATCCATGGGTGATGATTGAATTTTGTAAAAAAAAAATGAAATCATTCCTTTTTTTGTCGTAAAAACAAATAAGCAAAATGGACTATAGGCCACTGACTTGGATTGCATATAAATGATATCTAGCACCTAATTAATCCTTGCTAATTTCCTCCTAAATTTTTCAACCAAGTTCAACACTTAGTTGACTCTTATTACTAAATCAGTCAAAGCCCAGCACCCTAACCAATTTATCAATAGCATTAGGTTTTGAAAGTATTAAGTCTAATTAATTGAATTACCCTAATAACAACTTGACTAATTATCCTCAATTCTAGGAAAATTGATTTACCATAATAACAAATTGACACCTTATTGCTACCCCACAGTCAGACAATCACAAACAATGAAATTGCCTATGGAAATCCAACTAACATTAAATCACATTGACTAATTAATTAACAGGTCCTATTAAATAATCAACTAATGCAATTATAAGTAGTGAAATTAGAGAATCAAGAGAATCAAATTAGCTATAAATTGGAATTAAGAGCAAGTCTCATAATTAACTAAAGAATTAATACAAAAATTTCCTCAGATTGAGATGAAGATTCAGTTACATATTAATATAAAAATATAAAGAGAAATAAAATGAAAAGAGAAAACCCTAATTAAATCTGAAGTCTTACCCTAACAGAGCTCATCTCCTCCTAAAGTTAGAGAAAATATAAAAAATGATTTAAAAGTTGACACAAATAAGGCTCAGCTAGCTATTTATAGGCTTATTACATTGCCTCTTAGTTGGGTTGTTGATTAGGGTTAGAAGAAGGCTTCACTAGACATGGCTTTCTTCATATGAAATATGGCTTAGTCAATTAGGATTCTAATAGCCTCGACCTTGTATAAAAAATTAATTCCTAGCTCAAGTTATAGGTTAAAAATCAAGACAGCTTTTCAGAGTAATCTAACCCATAACAGAGTTTAGCACTTAAGTTTACAACTATGTAACTAATTTAAAATAGTGTAGTTTCCCCTCAAACCCTTTATAAAAGTTATTGGGATGGTCATTGCATTTCCAACTCTAAATGCACTTGGGGTTTCCCAAAGAAATTCCCCAAGGATCCAATTTATAAATTTTTTCACAAAATCCAAGAAGATATTATTGTTTCATAACAGGAACATTCAATCACTAATCCATTTCTATTAATATATAGACCCAACATTTAGCATTTCTATCATTGTTTTCATACAATTTAGTATCTTTAAATATCAAAACATGATAAACAACTTCATCAAGAATTCCAATAATATCATTTTCATAAAATCCAAATTTCCAATACCAAAAGCATATAAAGGCAACTTAATAAAATATAAAATATAGATTCCAAATTAGAGTAATAATAAAATTTCAATTAGTTTAAAAGTTTTAGTATACTACAATTTCAAAACTAAAACAATTTACAAATCACACATATAAATAATATGTGTAAAAAAGGGGGTTAATTATCCATTCACTACTTCTGAGCCTATTAAGCTTAGTTTTCAAGGTGTTCTGCTTGAAGTAGCTTTCAAGATTTGCAAGCTTTTCTTCTACTCTGAGATGATGATCCAACACTTCTTAAACTCTTAGTACTAGTTACACAATATATAAGTTTCATGAGTCCCAAAAGGATTAAAAATTTGATTAACCATAATGTGATAACCCATGCAACACCATAGGAAGAGTATAACCTGAAGGAGCTACCATGTTATTCACTTAAGTTAAACATCAAATGATTGGTGTGTAAGTTAAACCTGTCAAATTCTAATGTTTATAATTAACCAAATATCTATCACCCAAACCCATCCATAAAACGAGTTAATCAAAAAATAATTTAGGACTGTGAAAAGATGTAAAGTGAACTTTAATTTCAATTTAGATATTTTTGTAATAGCCACAGGGTAACAACTGTAATTTATTACTATAATCAACCCTCTTTCTTTTCCAAAAATCATTTATAAAACTATATTAATAATCTAAGATCATTATTATAAGTAAAATAGGTTGTCAATGAGTATAAGTTTCTTATGAAAATAACCCCAAATTGCAGCCACCTATAATCTTGTTTTACCACCCAAACATCTTAAAATTGTTTAAGATTGGCTGATATCCTTAGTAGTACAGTGGCATCCAATGTTCGCTTAGGATTTTTCCCTTTTCATTATCTTAGGTTCGAACTTAGGACTCAGTTTGACAAAATGAATAGATATTCATAAATCCATCCATTTTTGGGTCAATCCAAATTCATCTATAATTTTTAATAGGTCAAATGGATAGTTGAGTGTTAATCCATTTAAGAAAAGGGTCATTAGTGATTTATCTATAGATATTTATTATCCATCCAACTTAATTTTTATCTAAAAATTAAAATAAATATTTTACAAATAAAAATATTATATTAAATTAAATAAAACTCACTCACACACATCTCTATTTCACTTCATTTGCTATCCAATTGTATTTTCATTGAACATCTTTATCTTAAATGCATGTGCGATATGATAAAATCTACAAATACTTTGTGATAACATATTCACTTTTGTTGAGTGTGTTAAATTTATAATAGCAATTTAATAAATATTAAGAGAACGCTATAGTAGCATATTCACTTTTGCTATGTGTGTTAAATTTATAAGAGCAATTTAATAAATGCCAAATTATATTTTAGTCAATCAATGATTTAGTTTATTTTAGTTTTTTAAAGGTAGAGTTAGAATATAATTTAGAATTTTAATAATAAAAAAATATTTTTAATGTTAGAGTTAAAACATAATTTAAAATTTTAATAGTAAAAAATTATTTTTTAATGGTGATAGTAAAACATAATTATAATGATAAGAAATATAATGACAATAAAAATGAAAAAATAAATAATAAAAATAATAATAGTTAAATAAATAAATGGATTAGCTATGACCCTTTATAAATGGGTTATGTATTGACTCATGGTACATATAAAATTTTATTGGGTCATGAATGGAGAAATGAGTCATTATCAATCCATTCATTAGTGACTTAATTCAAATCTATTTAAACCATCTATTTGCCACCCCTACCCAAGATGTTGCATATGTGCATTAAATGGCTTACCACTCTTGTTATTACAAAAAAAAAAAAAATTTAAGATCGACCATTAGTTCTCATAATCAATTCTTGATTAGCACCAAGTCAAAATTCTAATTCAAGAAATAATTGGTGCCAAAAATATCAAGAAAATTTATGGGAATTCTTACCAATTGAAAGTTAGGAAAAAGGGAAGTTGGGCTCCAAGTAATTCATCAATAATTGGGCAAGATTGGCATAGCAAAAATTCAGTGACTTGCTGGCTAGTCTGGGCTCTAGTTGGGCTCGACTTAGATGCCCTGCTTCAACTAGCAGTGCTGGCTTGATTTAGTGGGACTTGGTCAATATAAAGTTGAGGAGTGAAGGTGGAACAGAGGCATACCAGAGTTTCCATCAATGATATGGCAAAGAGGGGAAGCTAAATCGATTAAGAGTATAATGGTGGTGACATGGCAACTGCCATTATAGCTCATGGCAAAGCTCCAACAAGTTCTGTGTTCATGCACTTATTGACGTTGAAATTTGGTTCGTACGAAGAGACTAAATCTCAGCCAACGAGGATGATTCAGTGAACCCCCAACCACAACCTGGTGTAAAAATGAGAGGAAGAAGAAGAAGAACATATAGCAGATAGCATAGATTTCTTAATGTGGTTCGGCCAAATCTAGGCGGCACCGGACCCTACGTCCACAAATAATATTATTACTAGAAGAGTATTTACAGTATGCAGTATTTTTACAAGGATTCATCTCTAGTGAGCTCCATGGCTCTCTGCTCTCAGAATACTCCCTTTTTTTTTACAATGAGCTCTCTCTATTTTCTTATTACACAGAGTCCTATATACATAAAGGCTAATCCTGCAATTCAGCTTTTGCAGACTTCCCGTCAATCAGCCTCTGTAGACTATCTTCTACTTGGTTTACATGCTCAACAGAGCTTGGCTGGGAGTGGTTCCCCTCAGCAGATTGGGTTCCCATTAGCTGGGCCTTTTGCCAACCCATCCAAAAAATGCATATAACATAAGCCCCCTAACTTGTAGTGTGCTCTACGAACTGGGAGTTGTGATTTTCGCTGGCAAAAGCTCGATATGCCATGCTGAGATAAATTCTTACAAATCACAGTTTAAAAGATTTAAGTAGAATGAATGTCTGATGAGTCAATTGACTTCGGTAGCAAATATTAATAACTCATATGGTTTAGCATAAATGGGCTTTTCAGCCAGAAAATCATGATTTAGAAAATAAATGTCATATTGAATGACCAAGGAGGTCGCTCAAATGCATGATGAATAGGATGTTTGGAGTGTCGGTGGGGTTCCCTTCTGGGGTTCCCAATGGAGTTTGACCTAGTGGAATTCGACCCAGACACAATTGTACCTTAGAAAAGGGCCTCGTAGGAGAGGGTGGCCAGAGCTGGTTAGGTGTGGTTTAACCATCACGCTCGTGCCTAGAGGTATTGTCCCACTGTTTGGCAATCACCTCGGGGGTTTGTCCCCTACAGTGGGGGACACCTCGGTTGGCATGAATTTGGGTGCTTATTGGGCGCATCTGTGCAACCTATCTAGACACCTAGTAGTGCAACTTCAGCTCTAAAAGAGAGAGAAAGTAGAAAACTAGTTGTAAAAAAATATTTGGTACTGGGATAGAAAAATTATATCCAGCTCGTTCAAGTAGACAAGGAATGAGAACTTAGCTTTGTTTAAGCGTGAGCTATAGTGCTGTTGAAGCTGGGATGATAAGCCCCCCACTCTAGGTTTCTATTCGGCTTGGTATTAAGCCTGCCATATTCGAAGGGACAATCTCTTCATGAAAGCTAGCATGCTTTTCATGGTCGTGCGAGTCCAACGCTGCTTTACCTTGACTAGAGGTCATCAAACCCGGCTGCTGCATGCCGTTACACGAGCTCATCAGGTTTCTACATGGCCTTTCGGGTGAGCTCTATTACTAGTTTAATGTTGAATCCGAATGTTAGCATGACTGCATAGGATGATCATGAACTGAGTCACCGGGCGATCATTGCATGAGCCCCCCACTGTAACCTGACACTGCATGACTAGTGTGGAAGCTAGCCACCATACGATCGCTGCATGGTTATAAGGGAGCATGCTGCTTGTCCACATTGAACCCCTCCTTAATTCATGGCAACTACGAGCTCATGATTGAAGCGAGCCATAACAGGGCACTATTGCAAGCTTAGCATTGCACCGAGTGGCTACTGGCTGCGAAAGATGAATTGGAGCATGCTGTGAGCTTGATGTCGAAGTGAGCTGTAGCTAAATCGATCTCATCACCTCGCGAGCTGTTACATGGCCAAGCAGGAGTCCATCATCACGTGAGCTTTGAACTGCTACTGGGTGGTTGCGAGCTTAGCATCGAAATAAGCTGTAGCTGAATGCGAGCTTGCCACTTCGCATGCTACTGCATGGCCGAGCCCAATATGGAAATGGGCTAAAGTTGGATGGTGGATTGAAGCTGGAGGTGAGCTCGTCCTTGTGCAGACTACTGCATGGGATGGGTTCGTGGATGATAGCTCTTCACTGCAGGAACTGCTGCGTCACAGATCTGCTTGGCTTGTCATTGAACCCAACTCTTGAATGGCTAGTAGACTCAAGCTTGTCATCGTGCAGGTTGGCACGCTATTACTGTGGGTTTCTACAAGTCATCTCAATGGTTAGAAGACATGAACAATAACCACTAGTTGAATGAAAGGGGCCAATCTGAGCAGTAAACTTAAGCAGTCCGGTGGTTCAACATTGAGCGATTTACTGAAATGGAGGAGAAGCTGACCAAGGAGTTTGGTGGTTTGTTAGTTCGTGTCCTACTCTTGGATGAAGGCAAGACTAGATGCATCCAACCAGGGAAACAATAGCTTACGTATGGTAGGATTCAAGCAGGTCAGCCATCACAGTGAAAATCAACCAGGATGCAGGTGGAGTCCCCACAGACGGTGCCAAAATGTTGACGGTGAAATTTAGTTCATATGAAGAAACCAAATCTCAGTCAACGGGGATGATTCGATGAACCCCAAACCGTAACCTAGTGAAGAAATCAGAGGGAGAAGAAGAAGAACACACAACAGATGCAGAGATTTTTTAATGTGGTTTGGCTAAATCTGGACGGCACCGGACCATACGTCCATGGTTAATTTTATTACTGGAAAAATATTTACAGTATGCATTATTTTTATAGGGATTCCTCTCTAGTGAGCTCCTTGGCTCTCTGCTCTTAGAATGCTTTCTTTTTTTTTTTTTTACAATGAGCTCTCTTTCTATTTTCTTATTACACAGAGTCCTATATACATAAAGACTAATCTTGCAATTCAGCTCTCACAAGCTTCCCATCAATCAGCCTCTGTAGACTATCTTCTTCTTGGTTTGCATGCTTAATAGAGCTTGGCTGAGAATGGTTCCCCTCAATGGACTGGGCTCCCATCAGCTGGGCTTTTTACTAGCCCATCTGAAAAATGCATATAACAGCACCCATTTCAATTCTGATAGACTGGTGGCTACAAGCAACTTTTGGCATAGTTAGGTTTGGCTAGAAAGCAGATGCAAGGGCATTGTGGTTGACTGTGGTGAAGAAGGAGAGGGAGTTGTGGTTTCAAGAATGCAGAGGAAGGAGTTGTAAAAGAGAGAAGAAAAAGGGAAATTTAAAAAAAAAAGGATAAGAAAAATTAAAGAAAAGAAATAAATGGAATTAAGAAATTTTAAATTTAAAACTTGGGTGTAATAAGAATTAATATAAAAAAGATGTTTTTGATCACATAAAACTAATCTAAAAATAGAATAATTCTGCAATACTATAACCATTTTTTGTTGTATGCCATATACAATAAAATCCTATACCATTAATGTATTAGCTATAAGACCCAATTTCTTAATTTCAGGAAATTGAAGACCTATTCAATAAGTTTTTTTTTTTCTATTTTTAGATTGGTTTTGTTTAGATGCTCTTCCATATTTGCAAATAAATCATTCCATCATCTTTACTTTTGTTTAATCTCTTTCTTTGTTTTTTTTTTCTTGTTTTGTTAGGTTGTTTGGTTGATGAAGAAATTGAAAAGAAAAAAAAGTCCAAACAAAATAAAAATATAAACTTAATTTTAATATGATATTTGAGTTTCAAAGTAAGTGTTAGTAAATAAGTTAGTTAAAGTGATAAGCCTATGATTAGATAAATGATAAGCATATATAGGATAGTGATAAGCCTATATATTGGTTTTGGCATAATTCCAACCATAAGTGTTGGAGATTTTGAGGATCGACTAGGAATTTTAGGTAGTGGCTTAAGGGAAGCTAGCAAAACACTTTTAGAAGCTATGTCTTTTATGCCTTGTGCTGAAGAGAATAACTAGAAGAAGGTCAAGGGAACAAATAATACTCTTGCACAGAGTTTGAGCCTACTCATAGAATAATCATATCTGAAGAGAAGTATGCTCAATATCTTCAATTCCAGGCCTTTTAGCAGTCATCACTCATCTAGTCCACTGCCACTATAGTTCAGATAGGTAATCATACTGTGTTTCTCTCTAGTTCCAATACTAGATGGGTTATTGATTTAGGTGCTACTGATCATATGATGGGTAATACAAGTATCTTGTCTTCTTTTCACAACTCCTCTACCTCTTATGTTACTTTAGCTAATAAGTCTACTGCTTTTGTTGTTGGAAGCGGCACAGTTAATGTCGTACCTAATATTTCTTTATCTAATGTTTTATGTCTTCCTAAGTTTCCATTCAATTTACTTTTGGTCAGTCAATTAACATGTATCTATAATTGCGGCATTTTCTTTTTTCCTATTTATTTGTTTTTTAGGATCTTTTGACAAAAAAGATTTTTGGTAGGGGATATGAATCTGGTGGGTTGAATGTGCTTGATAAAAAAGTTCCATAGCTAATTGTTGCATCTGCTACCTTCACTCCACATTAGTTACATTGTCACTTGGGTCATCCTTGTTTAGCATCTTTAAAAAAATTGTATCCTCATTCAAGTTTTGTTTCTATTTTAAAATGTAAGTCATGCCAGTTTGCTAAATAGCATTTTCAATCTTATATTCCTCGAGTCAATAAATGGGTTGTATCCCCTTTTGAGTTAGTACATTCAGATATTTAGGGTCCTTGTCCTGTTATTTCAAAATTTGGTTATTGTTATTTTATTACTTTTGTTAATGACTATTTAAGAGTTAGTTGGCTTTATTTGATGAAAAATCAATCAGAATTGCTTAATATTTTTTATTCCTTTCACGCCGAAATTAAAAATCAATTCCAAACACATATGTAACTTTCAAAGTGGTAATGCTAAAAAATACTTTTTAGTAAAATTTTCTTCTTATTTGTTACAACATAGTATAATTCATTAATCATCTTGTGTAGTTACTCCACAATAAAATGGAGTAGCTGAAAGAAAAAAAAATCATCACTTGTTAGAGGTAGCTCATGCTTTCTTGTTTCAAATGAAAATGCCTACGGTGTTCTGGGCAGATGCAGTTGCTACAACCTATTTTTTAATCAATCATAAGCTATCTTTCATTCTTGATGGGCAGGAACCTTATTCTCTTTTGTTTTCCTCTCACTTCACGTGTTTTTGGCTGCACATGTTTTGTTCAGGATCATTATCCTTAAATTTCTAAGTTAGATCCTCGATCTTTGAAATGTATCTTTCCTAGATATTCTCGAACTCAAAAGAGGTATCAGTATTATTCCCCTGAATTAGGTTTTTATGTTGTTTCTTCTCATGTCAATTTCTTTAAGTTCACTTCATTTTTTAGATCTTCTGAGTCTTCTTGCTTAGTGTCAGATTCTGAATTTGTTGATGAACATTTCCTTATGCATTCCACTCTTTAGGATTCTCAGGTTTCTTCCACTAAGACTTAGACTTCTCCTTTCATTAAGTATGTTTACTCTAGTAGAGTGTAGGTACCAAATGCAATTTATCCTTATACCATTACTAAGACATCAAGTAGAGCGCCTGTTACAGACATCCCATTAGCTTTGTCTCCTCTACTGGCTTCTTCCTCACAAGATCTATTTCCTACATCCTTTGATCTAAACTTGCCTATTGCTTAACAAAAAGGTATTCATAGTTACACTCAGAAAGGTACCCATAATCACCTTTATCCGGTTTCTACCTTTGTGTTTTATTCATCTTTACCTATCTCATCATAATGCTTTATTGCCTCGTTAGATTTCATTATTGTTCCTAAGTCAGTTTCAAAGGCACTTTCTAATGATGGGTAACATGTTGCTATAGAGGAAGAAATGATGGCTCTTAAGACAAATTAAACTTGGGATGTTGTGCCTTTACCACATGATAAACAACCTATTAAGTATAAATGAGTGTTTACTATGAAAGTTAATCCAAATGGTTCTGTTGCTCAATTGAAAACTCACTTAATGGCAAAGGGGTATGCTCAGTGGCATCGATTATTCCAAAACTTTTTCTCCTATGGCTAAGATTACTTTTATTCATTTTTTTATCTTTCTTGATGCCTCTTAAAACTAGGTTCTTCACTAGCTTTATATGAAAAATGCTTTTCTCCATGGTGTTCTACTTGAGGAAGTATATATCGAATAATCACATGGTTTTGCTGGTCAAGGAGAGTATGAAAAAGACAAAGTGTGTAAGTTGAAAAAGTCTTTGTATGGATTGAAACAGTCTTCTTAGGTCTAGTTTGAAAAATTTAGTGATGTGGTCATGGAACTTAGGATGTAGAAAAGTGATCATGATCATTTTATTTTCTATAAACAATCAAATTCTATTTGTATTCTTTTGGCTGTTTCAGCCTTTGTACGGACTGAAATAGTCTCCTTAGGTCTAGTTTGAAAAATTTAGTGATGTGGTCATGGAACTTGGGATGTAGAAAAGTGATTATAATCATTCTATTTTTTATAAACAACCAAATTCTAGTTGTATTCTTCTAGCTATCTAAGTGAATGATTTTGTGATTATTGGCAGTGATAGTTTGCGCATTTCAAAATTGAAGACTTTTCTCCAAACCAAATTTTAGACTAAGGACCTAGGAGCACTTTGATACTTCTGGGTATTGAGATTGCTCGAAATAAGCAAGAAATTTTCTTATCATAGAGAAAATATGTGCTTGATCTTTTGAATGAAATAAGTTTGCTTGGGACTAAATCATGTGATACCCTATGATTCCAAGTGTTAAGCTTAGATTGGAAGATGAAGAACTACTAGAAGACCTAGAATGATATAGATGGTTAATGGGGAAATTGAACTATCTTACTATCACTAGGCATGACATTTCTTTCCCAGTTAGTGTAGTAAGCCATTTCATGAGTTCTCCAAGAACATCTCATTGGGATGCAATTATTCACATATTAAAATATTTGAAGAAAGCACTTGGGTGTGGAATCTTATACCAAAATCATGGCCATTATAGAGTAGAAAGCTTTTTTTATGGACATTAGGTGGTGTTGACGGTGAAATCCAATCAACAGTGTAAGTCCAATGAAAACCCAAACGTGAGCCATGGATGCAAATGTGAACAAGTAGAGAGAAAGGAAGAATAATGGATACTGAAAGCTTTTTATTGTGGTTCGGCAAAAGTCAGTATGACCCCTATGTCTATAGTGATTGTAATTGCCTTTAGGCAATGATGGTTTCTCTGTAGTGTCTACAAAAAACAAGTGTGCTCTCACTATTTTGATAGAGTTTCTGTATGTATTTCTCACTATATCTATTATAATGATCCCTTCCTTCTATTTATAGAGGTAGGAAAAGTTACAAGTGTAATTTAATAAATTATAAATCTGTTACATTAAGTAATAAATGTAAAAGACAACTTGGACTCCTGCAAATTAACTTTTGCAGATTGCTTTCTGCGAGTGGGCCCCTGTAAACTGTCTTTTGCAAGTTAGTTTTGTGAGTAGGTGTGTACATTTGATTTGACCACAATGAGCTTCTAGCTAGGCAAGGTGATGCGTCCTGCAAGCTAGAGCTATTGTTCAGGGGTCGTTACTGACCTTGATACTAAGCTCGTGCTTAGTGAACCAAGCTCGCACAGGGTCGACCTGTTGGCCAGGTGAATGAGAGCTTGTCGCTGGCGATCCAAGGCTACTACCTTGGCTTGTCTTGCGTCCTTTGCTTTGAGCTCGCAACTAGTGACCTCGGCCTCCAAGCGAGCTGGGCTTCCTTCGTTTGGACTTATTTCCTATCAGGCCTTTGCTAGCCCATTTTGCGCATTATCAAAAAATACCCATAACAGGTGGAATGTCTTATGGACCGAAGATCTACTTCAGGATATTGTGTGTTTGTCAATGGAAATCTTGTGTCTTTGAATGGTAAGAAACAAGCTATTATATCTCGTCAAGTGCAGAATCTAAATATTAGGCTATTGCTCATGTTACATCTGAGCTTGTGTGGATTTCTTACTTTTTTCATTAACTTAGGTTTAAGTCCTCTTGAGCTATGCAGTTATGGTTTAATAATTGGGTTGCCACTCATATTACTACAAATCTAGTTTTTCATAAGTGAACAAAGCATATAGAAGTTGATTGTCATTTTATTAGGTAAAAACTCTAGGAAGAAGTAATTGATCTTAGGCATATTAGAACTCGGGATTAACTTGCTCACTTATTTACTACGGCATGTCCAAGAAAATGGGTTGATGATATTTGTAACAAACTGAGCATGTTTGATATCTATGCTCCAGCTTAAGGGAAAGTATTAGTGAATAAATTAGTTAAAGTGATAAGCCTATAATTAGATAAGTGAAAAGTTTATGTAGGATAAATGATAATTATAGATCTATTAGAACTCTATTTCATATACATATCTTTAATATAAAAACGTATGTTTGACTTATTGTTGAATATGACTTTATAATATCTTTTCTCCCCCTTTTAACAGTAAAAAATTACAAAAAAGACAAAAAAAATCATAATTATAAAAAAAATGTGTCTAAATTTCTAAACCCAATTCAAAAGCTCACTAGAGCATAACAAAACAATTACTATATATTCTAAAATTAAGAATGAGGAGAGATTAAATAGAGCAACGGTGAGATACTTCTTATATCTGTCTTTGCACAAAATTTTTAAGTTCCAAATAATGTCATTTCATTTTAAAATATTCAAATAATAAAATAGAAAATAATTTTTCTTATAAATAAATTACATGGAATTTTTTTTAACTATTGCAATGTGCATGTAACTTTTTAAACTATAAAAATGTATAAATGACTTACCAACTTCATAATTTATGTACTAAATCTCTTACGTTAAAATCACATGTAAAAAACTGCAATATATATATATATATGTATGTATGTATGTATGTAGAGAGAGATTCTTGTAAGCGTTCATGCCCACCAAAATAGTAGAGCACGGAAGTATCGCCCATCTTTGTGTATTTTCCGGGCAGTTTTTGTTGCTGAAGGGCCCCAACACTGAAATTGAAATCCCTTACTTTCAAACAAAACCCCATTTCTCTGCGTAAAGGAACCGCGCGACAACAATGTCGGGCTTTCCGTTCGGATCTTCTTCTTCGCAATCATCATCTCCATTCTCATTCACCAATACTTCATCTTCTTCTTCGGCTTCAGCTTCTCCATTCTCATTTGGATCCTCCAGCCCATCAACCGGTTTCTCATTTGGATCCTCCCCCTTCCTCACATCCTCTACCTCCTCAAACCCTAGCTCTGTTTCTGCTTCTTCCGCAGCCCCTATCTCCTTCTCCTTAAGCGCTGCTTCTTCAACGTCTGCTCCGGCGCCGTCATTCGGGTTCGGATCCTCCAGTTCCTCATCTTCTGTTGCTGCTTCAGCGCCGTCATTTTCGTTTAATTTCAATTCTTCTGCGGCAACAGCTTCGGCTCCACCCCTGTTTGGTGTTTCTTCTTCCGCTGCATCTTCTGCTTCTCCTGCGTCGTTTACGACCGGATTATCCACGACAACTTCGGGCTCAACGTTATTCGGGACACCCTCATCTGCTTCAACTGCTGGTGCTTCCATTTTCAGTAAAGCCCAATCTGCTGGTTCATCCGGATCGCCATTGTTTGGGGCACCGACTTCTGGGTCGTCGTTATTCCCGGCATCTTCCTCTTCAGGAGCCAGTTCTAGTTCTCTCCTGTTTGGCGCGAGTTCAGGTTCCAGTTTGTTTGGAACAGCTTCTGTGACGACGTCAGCTTTTGGGTCATCTGCATCTGCGGCAGCAGCTTCTGGGTCATCTTTGTTTGGCTCATCTTTGATTTCATCAACTTCTACGACTGTCTCTTCAGCATTACCTGCTTCTAATTTGTTTGGTTCATCGTCATCTTCTTTGGCTGCAACAACAACTCCTTCCTTTTCAAGCCCTTTGCCTACCAGTTCTACTTCAAGCTCCGCATCACCTTTTTCGAGTTCCTCTGGTTTTTCCTTTCCCAGTTCTTCAGCATTTGCAAAGCCAACCGCACCATCTACTATAACTTCTTCCGCACCTTCACTTACATCGTCTTCATCTAGCACCTCGAGCTTCTCTTTTGGAACGCCGACTCCATCAGCTTCTCAATCTTCTTTGGGGTTTGGCAATGTGGCTTCATCAGGAGCTGAAGTTTCGAGTACACAAGCAACAAAGCCAACCTCTTTTTCTCTGCCAACAACTGCAGCCCCAACAAAGCCCAGCTCGTTTTCTCTGTCAACAACTGCAGCACCATCCGTGTTTTCAACAGTCACGACCACCACTGCTTCAACACCGGCTTCCAGTAGTACAACACAATCTTCTTCAGTGCCTGCATTTGGTCCAACTGCTTCTTCTGTGAGTACCATTTCAACGGCAATTCCTGCCAGTTCTTCTGCCTCAAGTAGTGGAGGATCATTTTCGGGTTTCAGTATAGCCAGCACAGCCACCACTACTAGTGCTTTTTCAGGCTTCAATGTCGCCAGCAACACCGCTTCTTCTGGAACTACAAGTGCTGCAACTGGTTTTTCTTTGTCAACTAAGACGTTAATATCCACTTCGTCAACTCCAGCAGTGTCGAACATCACTGCTCCTACATTTGGTGAGTCAGGCAAATGACATTTTTCTGATTTTTTTTTTCTAAAAAGAACTAGGCAGGTAGCAATCATTTTGTAGAATAAGGCTTTATAGTATTTGGTCTGTCGTAAACTCTGCTGCCTTTATCATTAACGCATTTGAATCCTAAAGTGCAACTCTTTAGAAGATAAAGTGCATCATCACAGTCTTTATAAGAAAATCAAGGGTTCAGAGTTTAATAAATAACAAGCAACTGGAAAAATAATTATTAAATTGGTAATTATCCATTTTCTTGATGTTCTCATCTACGGCTGTGATATCCATTTTACCCTCTAAAGTGCATCTTGTACGTTAGAGGAGCCAAATCCATCATTAACATTGGATTTTTACTCCTCCGAACCTTAGATCTATATTCATGGCCTGGAATTTCATAGTATGCTCCAATACATCTGTGGCATTTGATGCATCAAAATAATAGAAACCACCATCCCCTTGTACAGCTGTCAACTGTACCTTCTTAACACTATGACTGAATTTGTAGTAGGTCTAACTTCAATGTCCAGACTGTGATGTAGAACATCTTAGGAATGAACCAAAAGTTACAACATACAGGTTTATGTGACTGTTTGGCTGGAGGTTATAAGTTAGTAGCAAGAAAAACACGAAAGGGATTGGACATAGGGTTAGTAATAATGAAGGGCTGAAAAGTTGGCTGACTGAAGGCATAAGAATGTAGGGTGGCATAGTTTTCATGATTGATCTACTCTAGGGCTGTTAAGTTGTTGCAAGCATGGGTTGTAAGATGTTGATATGGATTTTAATTTGGTGACTTTGATTTAGGGAAATTGAAGGAAAAATGAATTGGGGTTGTCTACAAAGCATAGGTACACCTAAAATGTGCTGTACTAGTATTCAATACGTATGTGATACAGCGTATCGATGCGCCTATGTATGTGTCAGAGGTGTATCAGTGGAGGATGGTGGATTTCTAAAAAAGAGAAGATACAGGTAGACTGGTGGTTGTGTGGGTGTTTTTGGGTTGGTGAGGAAGTTGAACAAGGGTGGGGACTCTTAATTTTGCCTGTGAGTCTCTTCAGATGATTTTTCTGTGGAAGAAGGTTGGGTTTGTTTGTCTTATGGTTGCAGATGGTGCTTATTGATGTTGAAAACTTGCATTATATTTTTCTTTATACAATATGTTTAAAATGTTTTCTTAATAATCCTCTTGTCATATCTGTATTTTTAATGTTTGAAAATTTATCATATCTGTATTTTCATATCCGATTTGGCTTGTCAATAACTATGCCAGATAGGATATTGTAAATGTGAACATATGTCTTGCAAACACTTTCAATTGAAGGGAGGGATTAGAAGTTGGAGAAGGAGTGACTAGTGTTTCAAAGACCGGACCGACCACTGAACTAGAAATGAGAATGGTTCAAGGTTTAATGGTTTGATCAGGGTCCAACGTTGGTTGAACCAAGGTTTTAAATATACATTAAAAATATAATATATACAATTAAAAATAAGTAAATTATCACACAAAATTAAAATTATACATATAAATTTGAAAATAACTCAAATATTACCTAATAGTTTCATTCTTTCACAAGTTCATAATTCACACATAACCAAATTATCATACAAAACTATTTATCTGGTCTTTTTTTATTTTTTTATTTTTTAACTCTTGTATGTAGAGAGGGAGGGTTGTGTTTGACAATTTGGGACTTTGGGCTTCAGGTTTTGCCTAATAATAAGAAGGAGGACGTTGTTTTGCTAAATGGAAGCAAAATTATTATTATTTTTTTTTTTAAAAAAATCAAACTGGTTCAACCATAAGAACTGTGACTGGTTCGCATGGTTTGACCAGTTCGCTACTGTCTCAACGGTTTTTGCGAATCCAGTTTTAAAGGGTATACCAGACCAGACACACAATTGGTTCACCTGTTTTCTAGTTGAACCGGGTTGTCCAATCTAGTTTCTTAAACACTGCCTACAAATAACAAAAACCATTCCATGTAAAAGTTTAAGCACTGGGCAATGGTCCAATCAATTTTTTTTTTTTTTGTCTTTATTCCCTACTTCACCCCTTTTCATTCGAGCTCATCATGCTTGAAGCATATATAAAGCATTGGGTTATTTTGAAACTATCAACATTTACATTTCATATAATGAGTTTATATATTGCATATAGATTTTGGCCTTTTGTATTTATATTTTTTTTATCCTTTTTCTGTTTTCATTCAGATGATTTCTCATTTTTCATTCTTGTGAACTTGCTTGTTTCTTCTTTAGTACTTCTTTTTTCTTTCACAAGTTGTATTAATTACTTTTTTTAAACATAACATTATTGTTCACTGCAAACTGATTCTATAGGAGTAAGCACTTCAGCATCTGTAGGTCCAGCAACTTCCAGTTCCAGTACTACTTCAACACAGACTTCATCTTCTCTTGTTGTGGCAACCTCTAGTGGGTATGTTTACTTTATTTGGGTGTCTTTTCCTCTGTATCATCAGTCTGAACTTTTTCCCCACTGGTTTTCTGGCTTAAATTTCTGCTTCTTGCAATCTGACATTTTAGTTTTGAATGGATGCCAATTTCTTTACGTGCAATCCAATTATATCTCTTTTTTGTTTTCTCTCTGATGAGGTACCTGCCCTTCCCAAGAGGTAAAGCTTTTTCATGTTGTGTATTCTTAGGTTCCTCTGATCGGATCGCACTTCATTAGTGATTCTTTACTTGAAATAGAAATGATAGTTCCTT
Organism: Saraca asoca; assembly: GCA_026873985.1. Classification (NCBI taxonomy): domain Eukaryota; kingdom Viridiplantae; phylum Streptophyta; class Magnoliopsida; order Fabales; family Fabaceae; genus Saraca; species Saraca asoca. The sequence goes on along the minus strand of JANHAO010000482.1, from coordinate 14,916 downwards.
GAATTTGTCCTCGTTAGCAACTAGTTTCCTGCTTTCTTGTTTTTAAATCATATTGTTTTCTTCAGGATCCAAAACTGGATCACCAGTGTATCCCCATTATGCTACAAGATTTCTGATCTGTATACTGTAAATCAATGTATATGCATGGCATTCTAACATACGAAATCATGGGAATATGCTTGACATTGTCTTTTCTGCACTATAGAACCACTTCAACTGTCAGCACTTCAGTAGCTGCTGCACCAAAATTACCATCTGAGATCACAGGGAAGACTGTGGAGGAGGTAAAAATATGTTCCCCCTTCTTCTCTTTGCACCTTCCCCATGTCATTTAATGTATTATGTATGTGAATTGTGGCTCCAGCAGTGTTGCCTGATGGGAATATTAATGTTTGTGGTTTTGGCACAGATAATTGAGCTATTTATTTATTTTTTTGCCCAATATTGGTTACTGCATATTATTCAAATGATATAAGAAATGTACTCTTTTCTTAAATGGTTCATGGAAGATTGGCATCAAATGATCCATGTAGGCGACCCTGTCTAATGGAATCAGGCTTGGAAGTTGTTATAAAAAATGTGCTGCTCCTAGAACTCAAATGATGACCACGTGTGAGTCGACTTACCAGAATATATATGATAGAGAAGTGGTTGAAGGGTGATAAATGGATTTAATTTCAACATTTTTCCTAAAATACTCACCCATCTGTCACTGTGTCTAGCATGCAAAAGTTTATATTTTATGATTGCAAGAAGGATGAAAGGTAGGAGTATATTTGTCTGGAGCACACCTCTTCCAGCACTGATTCTGAAATTAACATTACTTGCATAATTGGACATGTTTTTTGACCTCTGGCTCTCACACTACTATTGGGATTTGTAACCTCCTTTAGATAATCAAAGAGTGGAATGCTGAGCTGCAAGAGCGTACTGGAAAGTTTCGAAAGCAGGCTAATGCAATAGCTGAATGGGATCGCAGGATTTTGCAGAATCGTGATGTTCTATTAAGACTTGAGGTTATTTTGTCTATATGATCCTCTTGAATGTTTTATCTGAATGGTTTCTTTGTCTCTATTGTCTTGCTCTATCTAATTCCTTCTGTTTCTAGTTTAGATTGAGGTGGCAAAAGTTGTTGAGACACAAGTGAACTTGGAGCGGCAACTTGAGTTGATAGAGACTCATCAGCAGGAGGTATTTTATAAAACTTCTAAATAGTTTGTGGCATGCTTCTTTTATTACCTTTTTTAAGAAATGAAATGTTTTGACTGTTTTGAAGTTGTATTGCTTCTTGCAATTTTGTTGACTGACAAGTTAAGCATCTGTTGTAACTTGTAACTAATTAGTCTTGTTATTCCGGCTATATACCTTGCTTTCTGTGTACTTCCATTTCTCCTGTTGGAAAGTCACTTGTTTGCCAGCTTTCATCAAAATTATTCCACACAAGTCAAAATTGATGCCATTGCAGCTCATAATAAATGACATATCCCCCCAGAGAATGTCACAAGTATTATTTCGCCAACTCTTGCTTAATCACTCAACTTGACAGTGCTCAGGCTACTCCTGGTGACACTGGAAGATTTTCTTCAGTTTTTGTTGAGAATGCTGACATAGAAATTTTGATTTTTTTACTAAGTCTTTTCTGTGGCACTTTTTTTCTTGTGCTTCCTGTCTACAGGGGTAGAGTCCCTTCTTTGGGCATTTGGAAAATAGGTTTTTAGCATTAGATGAAAAGCTTATTCCACCCAAAAAAAAAAAAAAAAGCTAATGATTTTGAGAACTAAATTTAGGGTACCCTAACTGAGATTGTCACTATTTTTATGAAACAAATATTCCATCTGTATACATTCACACAGGACTCATTCATTAGATATATCATATGTAATACATATTCTGTTTAAAATGTGAATGGTGTTATTTGAATGAAGTGCTTTATTGTTGATTTCTAATTTTAGGTTGACAAGGCTTTACAAAGCATGGAAGAAGAAGCTGAGCTTATTTACAAGGATGAGCGTGGATTGCTTCTTGATGATGAAGCTGCATCTACAAGAGATGCAATGTGAGTATCAACGGAACTGAAATTTGATTTCTTGGCTAATTGATACAGAACTAATATACTTGACTTCACAACAAAGAAATAATTTTTTGAAGCCCAGTTGCCTGTGTTATTAATGCTCTCTTTGATGCATTACAGTAAAAAGCTTGACATTTATGTGGGTCACCATAACCATGGATTGAGCTTTTAGTTTGTTGGCTGAGATTATATGATTTTAGTAATATCATTGCTGTTTTATTTCTTATTTTACATTTTCCTTCGGGAAAGGTTGGATTTTCTATACTGTATAATTTTAAGCCAATTTTGCAAGAGTCCAATACATGCACACAGCAATAATACCACTATACATTACTTATCTGACAGCTTAAGAATGATGCTGCTCTCACTTAATGCAACTCACTGACTTTCACTTAGCAAGACAGAAGCATGTGAGGCCCACACTTTCATGTTGCTAACTTGGCAGCTTTATCATGTGTCTGGTCATAAATTCATTGTTGTTACCTAAATCACTGTTAGGAAATAGAGATAGAATATATGACTAATAAGTCATTAGGTTATTTAGTTAGACTATAATATTAGAGATAAGCCATCAGTTTAGATAAGTCAATAAATTATTAAGTTTTATTAGAACTGTACCTCTTATATATGCTTTATATAATTAGAGGAGTAGGATTAAATCTTTTAATGTAATTCGGCCATCTTATTTTATTCAACAATAATTTTTCCCTAATTCTCTTTTGCCTCTCTTTACTCTTTCCCCAACACAAACTCTAATTATTTTCTCAATATAATATCAGAGTAGTATCATCCGTCTTGAGGGATTGTGGGTTATATTGCTTCTGGCAACCTCAGAGGTTAAATTGCCAATTTAGAATTTAGGTTTAGTTTGTTTTTGATATTGAGTTATTTGATTTTCTAAAATAAAACTGTTAAGTTGTCGTTCTATAGATGTTTTTAGGTTTTCAGTCTCTTGTTTGGATGTCTAGTATTTGAATTTTGGTGAAAAAATAAAAGAAAAAAAAAAGAGTACTGAGTTTTGGTTGGGGGAAAAAAAAAAGGAAAAAGGTAATGAGAAATGTGTGGCCACATCATGAAGACCAGGTGATACTTATTCCGGTGAGGTCTGATGTTAATGGCTGGTTTGACAATGCCGGCAACGAGGTTTTCCGGTTATAGCAATAACCAAAGATGTTGATTTCTGTCTAGCGCATGGTGCGAATCTCATGGTTGTTGGTTGGTACTTCTACAAACAGTAATGGTGGCGATTTTTGGGTGATCTGCAGTGGTTTTGGCCAGAGAGCTGATTGGAGACTGGCCATCTTTGTTGGGTGGCGCAAGGCACATGGATGGGTTTTGTTGTGGCACATGAGCACCACAAATAGAAGAGTGTGGCTGTGAGTGTCGGCACATGAGAAGGGTTCTGGCAACGTGCCTCTGGCTGAAGCATCTTCAACACCTAAGTCGTCCTTTCTGAGTTGATGGTGTTGGTTCAGTTTGGAGAAATCAATTCCTTTGCTGAAGCACCATTTTGTGGGTTTCGTTTGGTGGGTGGTAAATCTGTTCCCATTTATTATATTTTCGTTTAATTTGGAATGGCTTGGAGTTTGATTATGCTGGTTTGTGGATTGATGGAACTTCTATTCAGATGCTTGTTGCATATTAGTTTACGTTGTTGATTGTTGTTGACATTTGGCAGATGCAAGAATCTAAACCAGATTAGTGTTGCCGTTCTGGTGATATGGGAGTAATTGTTTGCTACAATTTTCATTATTTCTTTGTGGTTTATCGCATTTATTCTTTTGGTCCATTAACGTTCTATTTTGGGCTGGTGGAGATGGACTTGATGAGATGCTGTGAGAAGTAGCTTTTCCGGCAATGTTCCAGCGGCAATGGTTTCAGTGTCAGAAAGGTGGAGTGTAGCTCTGGGTTTTGCAACTTTGTTGTGGGTAAAGTTGTGTTGCTATATGTTTGGAGTGCATTTTGGTGCTATGCACGTTTGGATAATTTTAATTTTGGGTGTCTATGTAAATTGGAGCACTGGTAAATTTTGGTGTTTCATGTGATTTGGAGCATTGTTTGGCAACTTGTGATTTTTTTTGGTGTCTTAATGTGATTTGGAGCAATGTTTGGCTACGTGTGATTTTTTGGTGTCTTCATGTGATTTGGAGCACTGTTTGGCATTACTTTACATAGGTCTAATTTGATGAGGTTATCCTCAATATGCAGTGGTTTGGACCACTAATTTGCCTGTGTGACTTACTTTAATGTCTCGAAATTGGCTTCAATGAATACAACTTGGAAGCAACATGATTGCTGGTGGTATTGGTGGTTTTGGTGTAATTCCAATTATGTGTTGGTGTTTTGAGGACTAGCTAAGAAGTTTAGAAAGCATCTCAGAGAAAGCTAGCAAAGGATTTCTGGAAGTTGTGTTGTTTGCATTGAGAAGAATGATTTGGAAGAAGGTCGAGAGAGCAACTAGGGATAGTTGATTGAACATTTTTAGGAGTTGTATCTATCAAGGTTGTGTTTGTTGCAAGCCATTCATGCAGTTGGAAGTTTGTCAAGTTTTTTTTAACAGTTATTTCTTATTACAGTTTATTTTTGAAAGTTCAAATTAATGTAACAAGCTTAAGCTTTGGAAGCTTCAACTTAAGAGGGAGTGTTAGGAAATAGAGATAGAATATATGACTAATAAGTCATTAGGTTGTTTAGTTAGACTATAACATTACAGATAAGTCATATGTATAGACTAACTAATAAGTTATTGAGTTTAATTAGAACTCTGCCTCTTATATAGACTCTATATAAATAGAGGAGTAGGGTTAAGTCTTTTAATATAATTCAGTTATCTTATTTCATTCAATAATAATTTCTCCCAAATTCTCTCTAGCCTCTCTTTACTCTCTCCCCAACACAAATTCTAATTATTTTCTCAACAATCACAAAGCTCAGCTCTTCAATTATGAAAATGATATTTTCTAGAATTAGATTCTGGTGAAAGTTTATGCAGAGAATTTGGAGGTTAAGCATGTATAAGTTTGAAAAGTTTCACTATTTGAGTGGGTTGTAAATTAATTTCAACTTTTCTTGCATGCCACATCTGAACTTTGCAAATCAAGCGAAGTTCAGCTTACAGTGTTACAGGATTATGCAAATTAAAGCTGTATGTTTTGAGAAAATCATCAGACTTATGGTCTATTATCTCCCTTACCCTTGATGTGATCCCCATGTATCAGCTCTTGGAAATTTTCCCCTTTATATACTTCTGTTTGCAGGTATGAACAGAGTGAATTCATTGAAAGGGAACTAGAGCAGATGACAGAACAGATCAAATCTGTTATACAAACCCTTAACTCTAGCCAGGTAAGGATTGCTAGTTTATCATTTTCCCACAAAATATTATGAAATGAAGCTTACATAAATTTTCTTTCAGGGGGGAGACCTTGAAGCACTTGATGGGATGAATCCGTTGGATGCAGTAGTCCGAATTTTAAACAATCAGCTAACTTCTCTGATGTGGATTGATGAAAAGGTATCTCTACTTGCATTATTTTAATCAATTTGTTGGATTTATTTACAGCATCTTCCTGTTAGATAAACAATATTTCATTTGTAGAAGGACTTGCTAGTAACATATCTTAACTTGTGCCCCTATGCAAGTTATTAGAACTCTGGAATTATCAATTATTGAGGATACTTGAAGTTTGTGCTGAATACTAAACAAAGAATTAGAAATTCAATTAGCTACTTGGTATAGCTTTCAGTGTCTCATTCCAAGGGAAAGATGATTTGTAGTAAATTGGATTTAACAAAAGGAGAAATACCATTTACATACCAGCTATCTGCGCTACTTTTCTTACACCTCGTGGTTGCTTGTATGTTGCAACATTTTTAATTTTGGTTACTGACTTTTAAATGTCAGTAACTTGTTAGGCAGTGATTGAAAAATTACAAACAAAATTATTAACATCAACAACTTAGTTATTAGCAATTATAGCATGTATTACTATCAAAGAGAGGTGTAGAAACAGTAGTGCAAAATAGTGGCGTGCAAATATTTGCGCTCAAAAAGTAGCCTCAAGCTGATCCCAACCCCCTGTTTCATGTTTTATATAGTAGCTTACTATCAAGCTTGTTTCTTTTGCTTTGTAATTGATGCTTTTTTCTTATTCAAGATGACACAATGGCCTTAAGCAAAGTCTTTTGGAGGTGAAAAGAGGCTTTGTTGAAATTATCTTGGTAATGCAAGGGTAGTGTTCCTTGCGGCCGAGGACTTGTTCATGGTATAGGAGAAGAAAAACACTTGTCGAGCACCTCAATAGTAGAAATTCCAAATTTATTTCCTGTATCATTTGTCTCAGAATCTTCACCTTTATTTTGTTTGGCCTGAAGGCCAACTATTGACCTCAGTTACTTCTGCTTGTTCCTAAAGACATTAAGGTCAAAATATGAGTCAATATCAATTGGGGTGGCAAAAAGATTAGAAAACAGATACTACAGACAAGGGACTTTTGTGGCCCATAGTTTGATATAGTTTTCGATGTTCAGAAGATTAACTACATTAGTTCTACACATATTAAGCTTTGAAATCTTGATTTAAAGGATGTGGAAGCAGCCCTGTTGTAATTCTATGCATTAATCCTTTGAAATTTGAAGAGGCATCTTCTATTGCAGTCCATTCTACAGAGGTGAAAAAAGAAATCAACAAATACTGTAAACAAAGTTTCCAATTTTTTAGTGATGCATACCTGCATGGTGTTGGCAACTTTGGGGTTGTAATTGATTTTATTGGATGAACAAGGGGGTGCCTAATCTATATGTGAGTCATTCTTAAATAGAATACGGGTTCTCACTTCAATGGTCAAAGATGTTGAGAAACAGGTTAGATTTTGAATTCGATGTGCATTTGTTCATAATCTGAATCTGAGAAGCCTAGCTAGTTTAATGCTGTCATGAATTTTTATTGATATTTGAATTTTTGTATTCCTTTTCAGTCATATGTTCTATCCTTTTTCTGTCTGTTGTCCCCTTTTTTTTTTTTTTCCGGGGGGGGGGGGGAATATTTCTTTTTTCCTCCCACGTACTTGATTGCAAGAAGACTTGTCATAAAATTACAGTATATAGGAATACTAAATATGGTTATGGGGCATTAAGCTTGAACTGTATATTTTGTTTTATTTTATTTTTATTGAATTTTCCTCAGGCTGAAGAATTTTCTTCTCGGATTCAGAAGCTCGCCAGCCAAGGTTCTGTTTCAGATCGTGAACTTACAGGTCCAAAATTTTGGATGTCGTGAGTTGTAGAATGCCCGCTATTCTTTGTTTTTCTTTTTTTTTTTGGTTTTTTTTGGTTTTTTTTTTTTTTTTTAAAATTTGATGTTCAGTAGTGTTGTCAATGTTGATGAAAAACAGATGGTAGGATGGATTAAACAGTGATATTTGTGTCTGGCACAGATCTTGTCGACATAGGCGTCCATTTTGGCAGAATGGAAGTTAGTTTTTCATACTAACTAGTGTCTTTTTAAACTTGACTGAAGGAATTCGTGGCACAGCTCGAGTGTCATTTTGCATCCAATTTAAATATATACTTGATTCAAGTGGGGTTCACTGTTTTCTGAAAATACATGGGCTGTTGTCTTGTTTTCTGATAAATATGGTTGTGATGATTCTGTGTCTATTGTGGTTTAAGAATGCCTGTAAAACAGTTAAGGTTGTCTCGAGTATTTTGTATACCTGAACTCGGAACTCCAAAATTTTTGAAAAAAATGATGTCGTTTAAGAGAAGTCTGTCAACTGTAGCCAAATTGGATCTGAAGACTTGAGAAACACGTTTGAATTGATTAAAGAAATACCATCCTTACACTCAAGATCATCTTAAACTCATTGCCTGGGTTCAATGAAATCCATGTCTGAACACCAACATGCAAAATAAATTATAAAAGAAAAAGAGAAAACTTGAACCTGCTGATTAGCCCACTGACCATGCAGCATAAAATGCCTTGAATCACTTCACTACTTTGGAAAGTAGCTTCAAACACTAACAATATATCATCGGCAGAGAAGCTCCGCAATTCTGAATGCCTTGAATTTGTTTGCGTTGGCATTGTTGAGCCTGAAAAAAACATCATAGAACCCGCCAAGAGCATCAAATGGTCCACACTGTCCTGTTCAGGAATCAGAGGAATCCGATGAATGTCCATTAACCCTAAGCCATATCCAATTTCATATCAAAAACTGATTTATGAAAGTCGGCTGTTGAGAATTACACATTTAGAATGGCAAGATGAGAATTTGGAAGTTTAGTTATGCTTCCTGCATAACAAAGGCAAAATCTGGACCCTCTGGTGTGGATGGCGTAAAGCACAGGGATCATATTTACAGGCAGACTTTCTGTGATTGGAGTAGGCGAAAACTAACACGGCATACCAGAGAAAATATAGGAAAATTATAACGGTAAAAATGAATAAACAGCCACTGAGAACCAGATCAATATATTCTACTAAGTTTGGCAAATGCAACTTACCCAGAAACCAAAACACAATAATTAATGAATTGAGTAAGAATTTTGCATTGTAAGGCATACACATAACAAACTTCTGTCCTAAGAAATTCTCAACACTGGTGTTACAAAAAACATTGTATTTGATAGATATACTCATTATTGCTAGTTGTTTGGCCATAAATTATAAATACAAACTTGAATTCCACAAAAATAGCCCCATAGAAGCTTGAATTCAACAAAAAATTCAATGTGAAACAATTGGCCAAAAATAATACAAATACAAACTTCATTGATCATTGATTTTCTCTTGTTTTTTAGAATTTTCCTCTGTAATTGTTTGAAAATCTTTCTCACCGGCTGCAATTAGCCGTTTAGCCAAGTCATATGTGGTAAGACGGATGCTGCATAGAAAATCAAGTGTTAAATACTAAATGAAAGTAAAATATGCATGAACAAGTTGAGTTCTATTTTCTTCAGCAACAACGCCTACTACTAATGTAATGGAGCATATTCATAGCAATCAACATCAATTACTTCCAGTCCGACTTTGATCCAAATAGTTTTCAAGGCTGCTGTTGACATCACAAGCAGACAAATTGTATTGTATCTCCAAAAAAAAAAAATAAAAAAATGATGGAATAACTACCAGTCTCTGATAAAGAAGGAACCATGACAGTTAAATATTCATACAGATAAAGCATAAACCTTAAAGTTAGACAAAGGCAAAATGAATGATGTAAAGCATTATTCCCATGGAATAAGATCATAATGGAACACTGTCAACTTATTATGGTCTTATTTCTGTAGAAAATAGAGGATCAAATGAACCTGCTGTTTGGCAGACTTTTTAGAGCATTGGGCACAAAACCCCGATACAAGCCAATAAGTCCATCACGTGCTATGATACCTGCATCAATGAGTTATTTAATTTGGTGATAGCACAAACCATGGAAATATTAAACTTCAATTCCACTTAAATATATCTAAACTTTTAATAATTCACCTATATTCAATATGCACTGAAAGTCAAATTGAAAAATTTTAAATGTTTCCAATTTCTAGGATTTTATGTTAGTATACATATGGGATATGTTTACGCCAGCATTTGGAAAGTCCCTTGTTCAGATGTTCATAACTCTAAAATCTGAGCACTGCAAAATGAAATAGGCATCACATACAAATGTGTAGATATATACTTCAAAAGTTTTATTATTGACATTTTGCTCAGAAAAAGGGAGTTTGATGTGGTCGGGTGGGTGAGGAGTTTGAAAGCCTTCAATATGTCCCAAAGTAATCCATACTATCTTTTGCTAAACTAAGACAATTAAGAAGTTACATAGACCATCAAATTGACAGACTAACTGCATGCCTCAGCAAAAGTTAAGGTCCACCCATATGTTAAAATACAATAACCAAAACCACTTCTGAATAACATTTGTTGCATGTTACAACCCCTATGAATGTATGGACACAGACGTCATTACTGCAGGTAAATATTATGCTTGGATATCACTTCAACATTTCCAGTCAAAAATTGAAACATTCTGGATCACAGTAATTGGAACATTCTGAATCATTGTGATCCACTGACTGCTATTTATCAGGATCCACCAAATTTAAGCTTAAAAGTCTGGTTGAAACTTGAAACCACTGTGTCTATGTTCATCTGTGTTGGCATGCATGCATAGGCTATCCACTAAGTAGTTTAACAATTACTACATTAATGAATATTCCTTAGACAGAGGTTTGGTGTAGGCGTCATACTACAAATGGTATCTATGATTATAAATTATAAATACACTTAAAAGACATATGGGACAGAAATTAAAATCTAGCTGATATCAAAGATACTAAGCAAGCACCAATAATAATAATTTGATGCTAAAGAAAGATCGGAGCAATTCTAACCTGAAATGGCATCTAGAACTGTCTTATAAGGTGTAGCCTTTAATTGCATCTGTCTTCGGACAGTGTCCAGAGGATAGCATGTAAGAGTAGCAAGGGATGCCGAAAGCACTGCTGTTAGCAGAGAAGTTTCAGTTCTCCTTTGATATTTTTCTGGCAAAGATTTCTTCAATCTATTATAGAAGAAAAGGATGCTTCAATTTCAAAATCCAAGTCCATTATTGATTTGACTTAAAAAATAAAAGATCATCAATGAACTCACAAGTCAAATACACAAAAGTTCACTGCAATATAAGGAGCAATTCCAATAAGTGAAGGCCCAAGACCATAGTAGAAAGATGCAAATCCTTCCTCTCTTAGCATGCTCAAGGCAACCTGAAAAAGCCACGATATGATTCCTCTTTACAAATATAGGTCCCATTAAAATATTAAAGCAGGTCAATCATACCTGAGACATGGTCCGATAACCTGGTTCAACTGCTAATCGTAATCTCAAAACATCTAAGGGGTATGTGATCTGCAAAGATATAAACAAATTCAGATACATTCAGGGACCTCAATGACGATTAAATCATTTTTTTTTTATAAAATTAATGATGATTAAAATTAATATGGACATAATAAAGAACTTAAAACTAGACAAATTTACACAAATATAGATGTGTGTGTATGTGTGTGTATATGGACAGCATATCTGGGGGACATGTTTATTATGAGAGTGAGAGGAATGAATTTTGACCATTGGATCCTAAATGAATTGTCAGGTTAGTATATTCAAGTACAACCGTAGAATCACATGCAATAACACAAGGAGTAAGGACAACAAAATCAAATCATGCACGTAAGGAACTTGTCAAGAATTACTCACAAAAGTGGACGTCATGCCAGCAAAAGCACCAGCTGCAAGTCGTCCAAAAACCGAGAGATCGCCATCTTTTCCTCTGAATATTTTCTGTAACTCTAAAAGTGGGACTTTAGGTCTGAACAGAGATTTTGTTTCTCATTAAAACTTGCTTAAAAATAGTATTGGGAGGACCTTATAAACTTCATAAGCAAAAAGCTGCACAGCACTATAAGGTATGATCCGAATCACCTGCAACATTAAAGCAGAAACACTAAAAATGAAATCACTTGTCAATATTACAAAAGCATAAATTCAGAAATACAGAGAATGTTTCCTAATTATACAGACCTGGGGTAGGTTGCCCTTCCAGTACCCTTTAATGCCTTCTTCCTTCCCAATTAACGTAATGGCCTGTAATTAATATCAAAGTAAGTTCCAACAAGAATATAAAGTAATGATCTGATAAGAAGATCATGGTACAACTATGATGGGGAAATAACATGACAAAGCAGGCAAGAGATAGGAGAGCTCGATAATTCATGCTTCTAGTAAAAGATATACAAGTATCAACCCTAAGTAGGAGGAGCTAATTATTGATATTACTGAAGTTTCACATTAGTCAGTTGGCAGTTTTGGCACAGTTTGGTAAAATTCCTTTCTAGTTTCTACTAGATACTAGATGGGTAAAATTGTAAAGCTCTGCCTTTAAGTGCAATCAGCCTCCTAAAACTCCATAAGAATATCATTAACAAGCAATAAGCAAACCAATGCATTAAGCATCACAAAATGTCATTGTTTTATAACCTTCTAAATTATAGAACATAATTTTTATTTTATTGAAAAAGAAAATTACATAAATAGAGAAGAGATTACGTAACAAGAGGATAAGGAATTCTCAAGGAAAAGAGGAAAAAAAAAAGGAAACACTGCAGCCCAATTTCTTTGCAAATATGATACTCAACCTCCTATATTAGCCGTTAGCTTTTGGCCAAAGAGAAACTACAAATGAAATCCTATGCCACATAAGGATAATAGATTGGACCTGATTGCTAAAAATTTTAGCACTTCTATACAATCAGATGCACAATGTGACAGAACTTTAGAAATGAGTAGACAATAAACTACCCAGACTTTCTGGATAAACACAATTAACATCAAACAAAGGCATAGCCGTTTCAAAGAAAATATATTTTCTTATTTAATTTCTTTGTAATCTTAGTAAGAGTCTACAGATAGAAAATATATTAGAAAATTCGCAATCTTAATATAGACTACAGTCTACAGTTATATGTTATCAAGTCTTCGAAAGAACCCAGATCATACAGGCTTTGGAAACAGAGAACATATATGAATTCAAGCATGGACAGAACTTAAAGGCCAAAAGGAGGGAGTAAAAAAAGTGATTTGTCAACACATGCCTACAACGCTATGCAACAGATCGCCTCTTTGCAACTTCAAGGCAAAAGAAAAAAAAAAACTATAGAAAACTTAAGCCCAACCATTCATTTCGAAATTCAAATGGGAGTGATTAAAAACCTCAATGAAACCAATTGCCTTCTTGCTGCTTTCTTGCCCAACTCGCACCCCATGAGTCTGCATTCACAAAATGTCGCCCAAAAAATAAATAAATAAATAAAAATGAAAGAATGGCAATTGCATGCATGAAGATATCAAATTTCACGCCAAACAAATAAGATACCGACTTTCCACAATTAAAAAAGAACAGTGGAATTGGAAAATAACATACAGAAAAACCAAACGAATATAAAAGGTGGCGAAATTCAAGAAATGCAAAGGAAGTTAGAAATAACACCTGCATCAGAAGCTTGATACGGTCAAGCGGAGCCGTGACGGATTTAGCGGCGGCGCCTGCAACGGCTCCGGCGAAGAACAGCGCAACGTCTTTGGGCATGAAAGCCACAATTGCCAGCGGATGCTTCACAAGCTGAGCCGTCGTCGGAAAGAATTCTCTGTCCATTTTTTTTTCTGCCACTGAAACACATGCAAATTTACAACGATTGCCACCACTACTGATAGCGGTGAAACTGATTCTCGTCTTCTTCCACAGCGGTTCATGGTGATTGGGCTCAACGACATCGTATGAAGAGTTTTTGAGGCTGGGTATGTTCCTCCATGCCACTACAGCTCTCTCCTCTGTCATGGTTTAGATTGAAAATTCAAACGCAAGAGCGGGGCAGAAAGGGGATAAGGATACAGAGGGAGGCAGCAAATAGAAAAACGGAAGAGGAAGCATTTCTGATTCTCCGTTTGAAGGTCTATGGTACATCGGTTCTAAGCCCCAAATTCTAGGCTGACCACTTTGGGCCTTTAAAAGTTGCTCTCAAATTGAACATTAGGATTGTACTCCTTTGGGTCCACCTCCCAACCCTCATAACATTTCATGCATGGTTAATTAGATGCACAATGTATTCTTCTACCAACTTTATTCCTACTATTTGATTTGGATGTACAAAAAAAATTTAATAATTCAAATTGTTTGTGTGAAGATTTAATGGTTGCATGTAACGTGAGTTATTAACGTGTGACGAAAAGGTAAAAGTTGACAATAAATTATTGCTTATTAATCCTCAATGCCTCTGAGGGCTTTATGTGTCCTTGTAGTTTGTCCCCTATGCTAACTGGATATTAAAAATGTTTGAACACCTTTTCGGGTGTTGTGAGCACATCAAAGCTATGTGGGAGAATGTGTTCTTTGTAGGTGTACTGGTTAATATGTTGTTTCATTATTTGTGTCTTGCCATTTGGCAAGTAAGAAGTGATATGATTTTCAACAATTCTGGATTTCAAGTCAAATTTAGTAGTTTATTAACTAAGGCTAGCGAGTTTTTCATTTGGATAGTACTTGAAACTTGTGAGTAATTGCTTGGTTGGTACAAGATTAATGTGAGTAATTCTGGTAATTGCTTGGACTCCACTGACAGAGGGTTGGTACAAGATTAATGTGGATAAAATCGTCAAAGGCAACCTTGGTTTTTTGGTAGCAGGTGGGGCTCTTGGAGATGATGGAGGCCATTGGCTTAAAGGTTTGCTTAAGTTTATGGGCTGTGGGGATATCTCAGTGGTTGAGTTAGGAAAGTCTCCATCTTGCTAGTTCTATGGAAATTAGGCGATTATGGGTTGAGTCGGATTCAAAAAATACTGCAAATATTTTTTTACAAGGAAGGATAAATAAATTAAACATGCATTTGAGGTTACTAAGAGTTTAAAAATTTTATGTGATAATTCAAGATATTATTTTTACAAGGAAGGAAGGAAGAGAAAGTAATCAAATACGTTATTAATTTATTCTCTCTCATCATTAAATGCATATTATACTTTTTAATTGATTAATTTATAACCATTAAATTAAAGCATAATCAATAATGAAGATGTGGTGAAAAAGTACAGGTCTTGCTGTCAATTGATCCCCAAACTAATATACATATATATATATATATATATTGTTGTACAAAATAAAATTTTAATTACACTTTTAATCTCCTAATTTACACATTACATGTATTTAGTCTGTCAGGTCCCTTTTTAAAAGAATGATTAAAAAGTTAAAATGCGGAATTGGATCTTGCCCTTTTCCCGTTGGGAAATTTACATA
>JANHAO010000481.1:0-41671 GCA_026873985.1 Saraca asoca | reverse complement strand
TAAAAAGAAGTAGAACTTCCCTGTGGGATCGACCTGTACTCGTCGGTTCTTTGTTACAACTACACCGTGCGCTTGCGGTAATTTTAAAACATGCAATAAGTTTGCAGCACATCACTTAACCCATCAATTAAGCAATTGGCTTAATATGCCACAAGATAAAGCAACTTGATACTTGACTCTACCACATTTTTCTCAATGTATGTTAATCACTCCTAGATTTTTAAATAGACAACTCGTCAAGACAAAAACTAAAAACACTTCTTTGAAATGCACAGTAAACTGGCATACTCCTTGATACAAAATCAAATCTGAAAGCCCTGCACTAGATTTTCCAGAACTAGCACTAAAAGATTAGAAATTTACAAGATCCATAACTCAATGTAGAAATCAAGCAAAACCCAATTACAAAAATTGAAAGTAGACTAGACCACATCATTGACACTAGAAATTAAAAACAAAGAAACCTATTTTGCCTTACCTTAGCTTAGCTCAGCTAATGAAACCCACTTTCTGCATTGTCTTAAAACCCTAGAAAACTTTAATTGAAATAAAAGAAAAAGCAAATAAGCACTATGCAAATTGACTAAGGAAATGGTTAAAAAATTATTAATATAGGAGAAACACAAACAAATTTACTTCATCACTTGCAAGTAAGCATTAGGCAATATGAAAGAGATATAGAAGAGAAGGAGAAATTTGAAAGAAAGTGTTAGCTGGTGCTTCAATGTGGCTTGAACAACATACCAGAGGAAGTATGGGGGTGAGGAAGAAGATAAAGACTATAAGGAAGATGAGGCTGTATCTAGATTGGCTAGATGAATCAGCCTATCATCTATGCAAATGGAAAAAAAGAAAGGCAAGTTGTAGAGCTAGCATGATATTGAGCTTAGATAAATCAATTTAGGCAATTAGAACTTACATTTAGGGGCCGTTAACAAAGGAACCACTATTAAGTGCAAATCATGGCAACAGTTTCAAAGGAAACTGCATGTAAGTAATGATGATGAAAAACATTGAATGGCATTTCCCTTAACCGACGCTAAATTTTACATTAGTAGTGGTTATAAGAACCACCTCCAAATAACTACCACAATTCTTTATATTTTTTTTGTGGTGATATATGGATATGGAGTTTTGTAGCTAAGGGTTTGTGATTTTTATTGATCAGGAATAATGACTCAATTTCATTCAAATATTTCTCAACAGAAAAGAAAATAGAATCATGGAAACTAGCATATACCTCATTTTGTTAAAGGTGAGGTATGGAAGTAGTATCTTATGCTTGATAATTTTTTGCATTCTTGATGTCAGGGTTTGGAATCCAAGTGTATGTCTGAGAAGTTAGGACCAAAGAAGTTTCATGATTTATTGCCATCACAAAATAAGTCAAGGGTTGCAAGGTTTTCTAAGAAGAAAATGGTGGTAATTATGTGATTGATGAAAAACAAAATGATTTTGCATTAAAATAATATTTATCTTTAATCGTTGTCTTGAGTGGGCATTTATCACATCCCACTAAGTTTGGTAGTTGTGGCTGTACTATACATGCCTAAAACCTTGGAGTAATGATGGTGTGGATTTGTGTTAGTTTCAACAATTATCTTTGAGAGTTGTTTTATTTAATAAAAGGCAATCTTATCTTTGTCTTTTACTAGACCTTAGGGGTTTTTAGCCATTTTTTTGCAAAAAACATGAGGTAAAAAAGGTTAATGTGAAGTCTTTTCATTATAAATACTTGACAACTATGACTTACATGAAATATGTCTCAAGTGTCATAGTGTTGACTGGAAAGCTCCATTGGGATATATTTTGCCAAACCTTGACAAGAAAGTGAAAATTTTCCCAAGTGTCTTAGATGATTGAGATAGTATGGTAGGTGATTATTTTTGATAAAGTGTATTTTGATACTTTAATTCATTGTCTTCTATTCTTGCTATCTCAATTTGCATTTGTATCGACAACCTCAAAACATTGACATTAGGAGCCTACACTACACCTATAATTTTGCTCAATATTTGACAGAGCCATAATAGTCAACAAAGGTATGGGTAGAAACATGTTATATGCTGACAATTGATAATCCAATCAATAGATAATGTTGGTACATATAATACTCTACTAGAAATAATGTGGGTGGTTATTTGCTATTTCTCAACGTACTTTAAATGACTATTCATAATTTCATAAATTGTCGACATTAGAGGATCATCATTCAATCGATTAGCAATCATTGGTACTTAATTGTCAAAGTTATTTTAACTATTGCGATTTTAAATGTTATGGCTACATGACATGGCAACATGATGTGGTAGTAGTCTTTGTGACGATTACACTATTTTAGTTAGCTATTATCCTCTCTTTTTGTAAATTAAAATCTTATTTTTATATTTTAAATAGGTAGTTATTAATTTGAGAGGACATAGGAGATAGTTATGTCTGTAAACTAATTGTTAGGGGTAGTAATTTGTAAAAAACTATAAATAGGAGTTTTGTAAATAAATTCGAGATTGAATCTTTAGCATTTAATACAAATAAACACTTCATAGTGCTATGCTATATTTATCGCACACTTTGTGCATTCTCTTTTCACTTTAATAAAGTGAACCTTTTCACTGAACAGTGGCATTTAAGCAAGGGCATATCCAGTGATAAGAAACAAATTCTTTAACCTGAAGTTCCCTTCTTATTTTTGATAGGCTAGATTTGTACAAAAGTGGATCCATTTCTTTGTAAGTTGTTGACTTGACTAGAGAAATTTGCATATGAAACAATGATAATTTTCAATATTTCCCCTTGTCTTGGTTAATAAAGAAAAACATTTCCTCTTGTTGTTATGACTGTAAAAGTTTATCATTACTCCAGTAGGAAATATTTGTCATGGTTTTTGATTGTGATATACTTGAATTGTTAATCATGTAATTCATTCTGTATATGAAATTTTGTCACTTGTTACAATACCTAACATATACACTTTGTCCTATTTGGTATTTGTTCTTAATTTGAGTAATTTTACTTTTCATGTATAATTGTTACTTCAAGCCTTATGTTTAAGCATTAGATTTTGCATATTAATATGTTTTGACTTTAGTTTGTTGGAAATGTAATAGTTGATTAGTGAGTACTCATTTTTGGTTGCAAATTTTTGTTGGTAGTGTCCAAAAGCAAATTATTTATTTATAGGAGATTATGTTGACTGTGGCTATTATTCTGTTAAATTGTAATAGTAAGTATAAGTTGTTGTGAATTAGTATTCCATCTTCTTAAGACGTTTTACACTAAAATGTTGATCTATATGTATATTCTCCCAAGTCTCTATGATATTATGGACAATTGTTTTTTAGTTAAATTTCAACAATCTTATACTTGAAGAGTTTGTTTCAAATGTATTTTTAAAATTAATATCTACTTTGATGAATTGAAATTTTCATGAGATTATTAGGTTAGTAGTCAATTGGTGTGTTAATGTTATGTATGTAGCTTATGGAGTTACCCACAATATGGCAATTGATAGTAACATAACCAATTTAATGCATGGATTTCAAGTGAATCTTCTTCAAAGTTAATCCTTTGAAAATTTATCTACTCGATTATGTATTTTGAAATATGTATATTTCATGCTTTATTGTGGTATTTCATTGCTCGATAACTCCATTTATTATATCATTTATGTAGCTTCTAGTTGCCCTTAAAGTGCATTGTTCTTCATGTATTACTATATTAAAAGGAAATCATGAAAGTCTTTAGGTGTATTAATTTCTAGGTATTTACCTTTTTGATTGTAATCTAATAAAGATAATATCGTTGCTAATGTGTATGTTTGGTATGGCAATCAAACACTCTAAAATCAATTATAGATCAAATAATTGATTATGGACTTCTCCTTTTTAACTTGTTTGGTTGCAATTAGAAAATATTTCATAATCAATTATCAATTATATGCCAATATGCCAATAAAAGTAAAAACTAGGAAGTGCAATTTTATTTTTTTTATTAGGACTTTTTATGCGTAAATGTTCACTTTTCTTTCTAAGTTAACAATAAAACTTGTTTTTTAGGCACAACTTCCAAAAAAGTGTAAATTATTATAATCAATTACTAAATAATGTTTGTTACATCCTAACATTGAGCATGTGATTGGCATAGTAAATCACCATGGAGTGACTGCCTACATGCTTGACAAACCATACTCATGACCAATGTAAGACTAAAATTGAGACATGAACGTTGACTCAAATATCTCATAAACTCTTTATTTAAATTTATCAAAATTTCAACAAAGTCTCCCCTATTTTTGGAAACTAGCTAGGGACAACATACACAATTTCCCAAGGGCCACATGCCTAGACAACACCTCTTTTAAATTGCTATACAAATATGACTTAATTACACTTAAATCTAGTGTGTAGACACTACATGCATGTAAAACAATTTCTTCTAATTCTAACTACCTGACTTCTTTACAAATTTTGCCACAAGAGCTTTTGAGTGAAATCCCTAACATTGGTATAGTGTTCAGTCTCAGTTTGCTTAATAACCTGGTAAAACCGTAAGAAGAGAGGTGTGAGTGTCATCAACACAATCGGTAAATAAGCTACTTATATCCATAATTCGGAAGAAAATCATATATGATAGACATTGAAAGTAATCGATAAGTTGTCATGCCCTAATCCAAGGCACATGACTAGCATAAGAAGTCACTGTAGAATGATTACCCACAAGCCTACACTTTACTTTTGGAAGCTGAGTATGATGTAAATGTTGTAAAATTGAAAATTTTTTTTTTTCAAAAATACTGAAAAACTATCATTTTATAGAAAAATGAATAGAGTTTCCCCTATTTTTTGGACATTGGACCATAGGCCAAATTAACAATGGAAGGCTACATCATCTACTCAAAATCCTGTATGACCAATAAATGCAATTCAACTTGACATATCATCTACAAATGAACATATGAAGATTCATCCTAATCCAATTGCTAAATTTCTTCAAGACCATATCTACTACTTTAAGAAGGATATCTAAGTTGATCTCAAGGTTTGAATAACATTGAAGAAGAATGGATGAGTTACAAGAACTTAGTGAGTGAATAATTCACTAGAAATATATTGTTATCTAAATATATAATCATATGGAATCCAATACATATACTCAGGAATGGAATAAGCTTACAAATGAATTTTTGTCATCCATATCTCTAAAACTCTGATTTCATATCTTGTACCAATCCAAGATGAAATCCATATAGTTTGAAATAAAATAGATTTCTATAGGAAAAATAGTTTCACAATTTTAATCCATTGTAAGAAGTGAAGTTTGGAAATCATTAGAAAATACACTATCATGCCATGGAGTTCTTAAACAAGTAAAATTGAGTAAAATGCATAAGTTATTTTCTAATCATATACATATACATATACATATAATAAGGAAGTCAATTAGACATTTTTAAGGAGATACTCATAAAATAAGAGAATTCATAATTTCAATTTGGATTTTGGATCCAATGGTGAGTTCCTTTTGACAACCAACTTATACAATATACAATTTTCCAATGTGATATCATTAATCTCACCTTATCTATCCACCAATTCAATTTCACATTTTAATGGCCATTTCAATTTCAATTTTCCAAATGCATATGGGGTTTTCCAAAGAAATTTCCCCAAGGATCAAATTTATAAGTTTGACATATAGTCAAAGGAGTAGTGCTATTTCATAAAAACAATGTTCAATCACAAATTAATTTCCATCAATACATAAGTCCATCATATATGATTTTAAGCATTGTTTTCATAAAATTTGAGGTCTTTAAACATCAAAAGCTTATTAAACAATTTTTCCAAGTATTTTAATAATACTAATCTCGTAAAACTACATTTCCAACACCAAAAACATACAAAGGCATTTTACTAAATCTAAAAAATATAAGCAATAATAGGACTTTATCAGTTCAAAACTTCAATACAATGTATATTCAAACTCAACTAGTTTAAAATCATACTTTTACACAATTAATAAGAAAGAAAAGGGAGTAAGTTATCCATTCATATCAAGGAATTAAGGTTATCTCTAGTTTTCAATTCTCCAAAAAAAGATAATTGGTCAAGATCTTTCTTTCCCAAAGCAACATTAATCAATTTTTATAAAATTCATACACAAATCAAAGATCACAAATTAAATTCTAACATCTAATAATGATAATCTGATTCGGCTAATCCTCGTTAACCCAAAAATAACTAATTCTACTGCCTTCCTTCAAGCTACAAGTGTTACTCACAAATTGAAATTGACTTTGAATTTGTTCACATTTGAACATAATTGATTACTAAATTTTCTCCAACATAGTTTTTAGTATCTCGATCTAAATCTCTTCTATTAAAATTTATTTCAAAGAGACTAACTTAAAACTACTCAAATTTATAGAAATCTTGTACCTAAGAATTAAGAATGAACTTAGAGTAAATATTCAACTTTAAAATAGCTTGGAAGCAAAGAACCAGCCATAAACAAATGGAGTCATCCTCACTAGTGGTTGGTTTGACTATTATTGGGAATATGGTAAAAGTTGTGTCTGATAGGCTGGAGAACAATCTGTGGCTATGCTTGCCCAAATGGAGTTAATTAGTTACTAACATGATAAGGCTAGATTCAATCTTGCATGTTGAACAACGGATGATGGGAAACAGAGTCCATCGGTATTTGACAAGACAACTCAATTTTCCTTCAAATTGAATTCAACTTGCACACTTATAGCTGAAAAAAGCTACCAAAATGATTGATGAAGCTACTGTGAGATGATAACTGACTTAATTTGGACTAGCTAGAGCTTGGTGGCCATTAATGAAGAAGAAAGGAGTGACAAGAGAAAAATGAAGAGGAGGGAGAAGGAAGATTTAGAAAAATAGGGAAATAAGGAGAAAAGGAAAAAAGAAAATGGAAAGTAAAAAAAAAATATAAAACTAACATAAAAGTGTGTATTTAATTTGTGATCATTCAAACTTTTATAAACATACTTAGTTTACATAAATAAAATTTTAATAACACTTAATAAAGTTCAAGTTGCAAATTTTGTCACAAAGTAAACCAACTATTTATTTAATATTTAAAATAATTGATACTTTAAGCATTTAAAATAATTTACCCATTTCTTTTTTTTTTATAAATAAAGTTATTATTAAAACTATAGTTTATTTAAAATTTAAATAATTGTTTTGATAAAAGAAGTACTTTAAATATACTATTATTGAATTTAGAATATAATAAAACATTAACACTATTCAATAGAACTTAGTGTCTAGAGATATTATCATAAAATAACTATTTATTAATTGTAATAGTTGACACCACAAATAATTTAAAGCAATAAATAAATAGCTTAAATATTAAGATAAAATCATTTACTAAAATCTCTTTGAGATACATTTTACAAATCTTTGATATATATATATATATATATATATTCCAATTATCTAGACAGTATGATTCATAAGAATTTTGGGCATTATATAAATATAAAAGTGGTCATTTTGATTTCAAGAATAACCAACCTAAAAAATATGTAAACCATACACTTTCCAAAATGACAAAATTATTTGATTAATATGAGAAGCTAAATTTACTTCGACTGCATATTTAATGTTCTTTATTCCAAAATAAAACATATGACAATAAATACTCTTGAATTCAAAAAATAAGAAAATAAAGTTAGCCAAGCCCATATAAACTTTTAATTAAGGAAAATCAAATTCCATTACTAGGAAAAGAAAGATGCCAATCCTTTCTTAATTATAACTTGAGTTGAAAATACTTACTAGCCATAGCAAAACATTTATTTTCATTGATTTGAAATTGTGGGATCCAAGGTAATTTCACTAGACAACAAGTTAAATGTCAAATATCAGATCAAATAACAAATATCCCATATCCATCCAATTTCCCTCTTGTCACTCCACACAAAAATCCTCTCGTATACCTCCCAAATAGGAGCAATGACAATACAAATATCCAAGTGCACTTGGGGTTCTTTAAGGAAATCCCACAAGGATCCACTATCAAAATCAATATTATAATTTTACACACAAATAAACAATATTTGAAAATTTTATATACTGATATTGATTCAAAACCAGGCTTAAGGGCTCAAGAAACACAATTGAATTACCGATATGGATTCAAAACTAGACTTAAGGGTTCAAGAAACACAATTGAATTCAAATATAACCTTATTTTTTTAATCATATTCACATTCCAATCGTATCATATTAATGTTAATTAGTAATCTCATCAATAAGTAAAAATAGGATAAAGAGATACTTAATCATACCATAATCAATTAAGATACAACTTATAGCAAGAACATAATGCTTTTTGTCATAATCCAATTTTCGTTAGTTGTAACTGCATGAAGAATATTTAATAGATGTCTCCACTAGTCTTAATATATTTCTTACCTTTATTTAATTTCTTAATAATTAAATTTAAATGATGACCATCATTCCATTTACTGCATCGGATATTTTATGTGATTAATCATTTTTTATAGATTAATGTTTATGTAATTCGAAATTTTCACAATTTTTTTTTTACTTTTTGTTAGATGTGTAGGTAGGCAACAACACATTAAATTAATTCTAGATAATTGGATAATAATATGCAAACAAGCACACATCCAAGTCTCCTATTTTTATTTTCTTCCTATATTTTTCTTATATATTTATATATACAGACATCGATATTTAATTTTGTTTTACATATTCATATTTGTGACGATTTCTTAATATAACTAATTTAATATTATTCATGTTTGTCATTTATTTTCTTCCTCGTATCATCAACTAACATTACTAACAATTACTACTATTTATGTAATTTCTATTACTTAGTTCTCTATCATTTATAATTGTGGGCTTTAATATAACACCATAATAAATAGCACTAGCTAACCTTTAATATCCAAATCATTTGCTACTTATGGTTTAATTATTTGGTAGATACATACATGATAATTTGTGATAACTTCACATAATAATAATATTGACTAGCTTACATGTTAAGAACATAGTGCTCAAGTTCATTTGGTTGGAGTTTTATAATATTACATTGAGGCCTAGTTTGCAAAAGAGGAATTTAAGCCCAAGTCACACCTATTTATTTAGTATAAAGTTTCCTTTATGTTTATGGGCCTTACAAGAGAATATTATCAATAGCCAATTTTTTAATTATTTTTAAGACTTTTTATCTTACAATGAAGCCTAAATCCCCTTTGAACATTATTTATTTTAAAAATAATTAGAATATGAGTACTTTTATATATTATGTTTATTCTATTTGGGCCTCATGGACTTTTATTATTACTAGTCTAAACTTAGTTCTCTCTAAGGCTATAAGCCTCTTACATTTGTCAATAAAAATAATAAAAATAGTTGTCCCAAATGTAGTGTGGAAATTTAGAACAAAGTATTAGAGTGAGAATCAGTGGGGTACATGGTTCATATGAGTAGATAATTTTACAATATCTAAAAAACTAATAAAAAATAGAGAGTGAGTATAAAAATAACAAGTAAGGGACTGTCTAACCTTAGTTGGTGTGTTTACAGTTAAAAATAAATAACTTAGAGCTTGTATATATTTACAAGTATATAACCAATTATTTAACTATTTTCTTTCCAAAAGAATAGTAATTTCTATACTATCGAATAATTCCAAGTAATTCCAAATATTTCCAACTTACATGAGTATATTAAAGTTCTTATGCCAAACATCATTTTCTTCATAAAAATAAATTATCATAACTATCATAATTTGTTAACTATGAAATCTGGTTCGTACGGAAGACCCAAACTTCAACCAATGGAGAAGAGTTCGGCAATCCAATGCTGCTTCCGGAGTGCAGAAGAAGATAGGTCAGAGGAAGAGGGGGTGAAGAGACGGTGAGTTTAAAGTGGTTCGGCTAAATCCGGGCGGCACCGGACCCTACGTCCACAGCGGAGATTCTATTAATGTAAGAGTTACTATTTAAAGAGTTGGCCTCTCTGCTCTCTTCTAACAATGCAATCCTATTTATAGAGGAATGAGGAATTACATGCATTAATTACAACCTACAGTTGTGTTACATCAAGCTATAAGATGAGAAAAGACAGAAAAAGACTACAAACTAGCCACTGCAGAATGTAGGCTGCAGAATGGTCTCCCTAGGTTGGCAGTAGGCCTGGACTTGTCCGTGTTTGATGTTGCATCACTGTTGGACTGAGCGAAGGGTTGAACGTCCAGAGTGGGAGTTTTCGGCTCGAGGTCATCTGCTACTGCAGCGGGATGGTGAGCTTGAGAAGGATAGTCGACTGTTTGACAGGCTGGTCTTGCGATCTTCTTATTGGGTCGCTGGGTCGCTGCCTCGCCAGGCAGGAGCTTACTTTGCGGAATAGAGCTGGGACAACCTTGCTGTACCACTTCTTACTGGGCGAAGCGAAGCTTGGGGAGTATCTTTGGCGTCCTGGGGTTGCGAGTCCTCGAGTCCATTTTTGTATATAACATAAGCCCCCCAACTCTCGGTTTGCTTTGTGGATCAGGAGTTGCATATTTTCAAGGCTTAATTCATGTCTTCAGCTAGTGTCCTTCCTTGATCGAAGTGTCATGTCAGATGTCTTTCCATTATGCTTTAGGCCATGCTTTCTTCTGTTTGCCATTTTTGGCCGTTGGTGCAGCACTGCCACTCTTTTCAGGCCGTTAGATGAAGATCAAGTTAGACACCTTCTTGATTCTTTAAAGGGCTGAGCGGGTCTACTTATAGCCTGGAGCATTCTCTCTTTCATCCCAGAGAAACTCAATGAAGGAGACTAAAGAGCCCCCTGCATTTTGGTGTCTTAGCTTCCGACGAAGCTTTCTGGGACATGGATGGCCTGTTGCAGAGTGCCAGGAGATATGGATAGATCATTGCACATGACTCTATTACAAGATTTGCCAGATGGGCTCTTGGGGGACCTTGTGCTAACTTCAGGCCACCTCCTCTAGCTGTTGCTTGTGGTGCAGCACCCTGGCCAGGTGACTGACTTTTGGATTTCCTCTTGGCCTGGCTCAGGGGGACTCATCAGAGGGGAATACGCAGGAGGAACTAGGAGCTGATGTCCTTCCTATAGGCATGAGCTCGATAACTGATCTTTTGTTCTTGTCAGAATGGTTGTGCCGGGTCATTGAGCTTCTTGCCCTCGTTTCTTCACTTCTTCTTTTGATGTGATTTTGCCTTGCTTGGACGAGGTCTTTTGTTGTGTGAGCTTTTCTTCTTTCAAATGCTGTAACAGCTGCTCTACGCATCGTTATATGTAAACTTCTGATGATTAATGAAATGCTCCTTTCTGCCAATTGGCTATGCTTTATTTTTCTGATTGCTCGATTTATTGTAAACGAGAGAGTGGGGTCGCATGTAAGTGGTTCCTGAGAAGTCTTGTTTGAGACATGAGAGATACGTCCACATGAAAGCTGTGGGAAGCCATTCGTATGAGAGCTGTGGGAAAATGTGTGGAAGTTGTGACGACTTATTTTGTTTAAGTTTTCAAAGCCATAGGGTAGGCTCAAAGCCATCGCACCCTCGATTTTGTTTTAGTTTTCGTTTTGGTTTCATCGTAGAATGGTGAAAACTATTTGTCAAAATAAGATTACGAAGTAGTGCTGTAGCGATTTTGCAAAGTAATGCTGTAGCGAGGTGAGAACTGTTCGCTGTAGTGATTTTTCAAAGTAATGCTATAGCGAGATGAGAACTGTTCGTTATAGCGATTTTGTAAAGTAATGCTGTAGCGAGGTGAGAACCGTTTGCTGTAGCAATTTTGTAAAGTAATGCTGTAGCGAGGTGAGAACCGTTTGCTGTAGCAATTTTGCAAAGTAATGCTGTAGCGAGGTGAGAACTATTCGCTGTAGCGATTTTGCAAAGACAGAGTGAAAACTTTTTGTTTGGATAATACTTGGCCAATCAGCAACTTGTATTAATTCAAAATACCATAATTGGTACAATCGATAATAAAAATATGGTTCTGATGGAGGGCTCGGGCTCTTGGGTGATAACTCACTAAGCCTGTTGAGCACGCTACCCTGATGGTCCTACCACATAATCCTATAGTCGACCCCTTCTGATGAGGCCTTTAATGGCATTTTTCAGTGCATGGCACTCTGAGGTGGTGTGTCCGGCCTCATTGTGATAGGCACAAAATCTACTTTGGTCTCTGGACTTGGCAGGTACCCTCATTGGCTTGGGCCTTCCAAAGTCCTTGTTATGCCTTTTCATGGCAAAGATTTTATCCTGTGTATTTGACAGGATGCTGTAGCTCTTGAAGCAATCTTTGGGCTGCTGAGATTTTGCCTTTTTTGTGAGATGAGGAGTGAGGCTGTCGTGACTCTCGTTACCCCTCTTTTTACTCACGATGGGACCAGTATGGCCCGCTTTATGCCTAGATTCCTCCATTTCGAAGGTTTCTTCCTATCTTATTTATTTGGATGCCCGATCGTAGAATTCAGTGAGGTCTCGAGCGGGGGATGTAGAGGCTCCTGTATAATTTGCCATCTTTGCAAAGTACCACTGAGATATCGTCAAAATGCTTTCCTCCGAGGGATTCTTCATGGAGTTGGCCTCATGCTTGAACTGGGCCATGTAGTCTTTAAGCAATTCATCCTTGCGCTAGAAAATCATCGCGAGGTGGTAAGGAGGCACAAGTTACTTTTTCAATGCCCGGTATTGGTCAACAAATTTCCTTTGGCATTCTTCCTAGCTACTGATGCTGTGAGCCAAAAGGTGCCTAAACCATGCCCGATGCGTTGCCCCTAATGTGGCAGGAAAGACGCGGCACTTTACCAGGGGATCGATTGTCTGGAGGTCCATTTGAGTGTTGAATGCATCCAGATGATTGCTTAGGTCACTACTTCCATCGTATCCAGGATGGTGGGCACTTTGAGTTTCTGTAGGAGAGGTTGCTTCTTGATCTTCGTAGCAAACGGTGAGGTATCCTTATTGCAAGGCTAATGGCTTTGAGGCTGCAGATGCTCTTCTAACTACTCGAGCATGCGGAGGACTTCTTCCATTATTGGACATTATTCTTCGTGCTGAGGGGCAGAACTTTTTTCTCATTGTGAGCCCCCCAGCCGCTGGCTATTGCGATCGTTACGAGCTTCTTTCTGAGCTTCCTCACTATGCTGCTGGAGTTGTGCCATGACTTCTTCTTGTTTTTGGGCATTCTGTGCTTGTGCCTGGACAAGCACCTTAATAGTTTCAGCCAACTCCCTGACTGTGTTTTCAAGTGCTGACCGAGACTGATCGGGAGTCTGTACCTCTTGGGTTCCAGGCGTAGCGGTGTGCTGCTGAGGAACTGGAATGGTAGAACTCTGAGTCATTCTTCCTCTGGCCATTGTTGGGCTGCAACGGAGATTCCGGAGAGGAGATGGTCCCCACAGACGGCTCCAAAATGTTAATGGTGAAATCTGGTTTGTACGAAAGACCCAAACTTTAGCAAACGGAGAAGGGTTTGGGAATCCAATGCTACTTCTGAAGTGCAGAAGAACATAGGCCAAGAGGAAAAGGGGGTGAAGACACGATGAGTTTAACGTGGTTCAGCTAAATTCGGATGGCATCGGACCCTACGTCCAGGATGGAGATTCTATTAATGTAAGAGTTGCTGTTTAAAGAGTTGGCCTCTCTCCTTTCTTGTAACAATGCAATCCTATTTATAGAGAAAGGAGGAGTTACATTCATTAATTACAAGCTACAGTTGTGTTACATTAAGCTATAAAATGAGAAAAGATAGAAAAAGACTACAAACTAGCCATTGCAGAATGTAGGCTATAGAATGGTCTCCCTAGGTTGGCGGTAGGCCTGGACCTGTCAGCATCTGATGTTGCATCGCTGCTGGACCGAGTGAAGGGCTAAACGTCTAGAGCCGGAGTTTTTGACTCGGGGTTGTCTACTGCTGCAGCGGGATGGTGAGCTTGGGTAGGACAATCGGTTGCTTGACGGGCTGGTCTTGTGATCTTCTTATTAGGTCCATACATCGCCAGGCGGGAGCTTGCTTTGCGGAATGGAGCTGGGACAACCTCGCTGTACCACTTCCTGCTGGGCAAAGCTAAGTTTGTGGAGTATCTTTGCCATCCTGGGGCTGCGAGTCCCCAAGTCCATTTTTGTATATAACATAAGTTAAGTTAAAATTTTCTAAATTACTTAAAAATTAGCAAAATGATATGAAAATCCCTCCTTATGACTCCCTTCATCCTTATCCCTTTTCCTCCAACCTTTTCCTTCCATTCACCCTTATACCTCTCTCATAAAAGGGCATTAGGCTTTTTTCTCTACCATCACATTTCATTTTGCCCATTTTGGCCTCATTGCTATTTTGGATCATTTTTCAAAGATGGATCATTTGTCTCTTATTGAACATATATTTGTATACCATGGACTTTTTGAGACCTTTGAACCCAAGATCACTAAATCTAAGTCAAGTTTCAAAACATCATCCATATTGATTCCAATTTAGTCTACTATCAAAAACATATTTTAAACCTAACTTTGTTAGTTATTTTAAATACCTTTCTTATTTCAAAATTGTATAAAATTTTCAAGAAAACTTTTGCCTCTTTGGAAGGCAAAACTGTGAACATTAAAAATCTTCCTCACAAATTTTCATGCAAAATTTTAAGGCTTGGCCACCTAATGACCAAAATTCCCTTGGATGTTTCATCCAAGGCATTTTTGCATAAAAGGCATTTTTCTCCCATTTTCTCTAGGGATGGTCAAACCTCCTTGGACCTTGAGTTCTTTCTGTACACTTCTAAATATACTCATCCTAGATATTAGTAGTACAATATTCTCATCTAACTAAGAAAAACCTATGTAATTAACATGACACCATCGATCTTGATTACTTTTCAAGATCTATGCTAAAAATTTGAAAGATCATAAACAAATAAAATATACTCAAAATTCAAACAAATGTCTTCTTGAATCATATATGTTTTGAAGGCCAAATCCACCATGGGTCCAAATGAAGCCATTTCTTTTCTTTTCAAAACAAGTCATATTAGTATAGTTTGAGTAATATTTAGTTAGAAAGAAGATATAAACAAGCAAATATACAAATCTAAGCAAATATTTCCAAAGTAAACTTATCAAAGAAAATGTTAAAGTCATTTACCCTTAGTTGGAATATGGTTCCAATTTTCACCTAAATCCAACAAAAAATAAGTTATTTTTCATTAACTGTTCAAGATATATGTTAGGAAGAGTTTTTGAAATATTTCCTCTCACTTTTCCCTTAAAACTATGGTTATAGTTTCTTGCATGATCAAGGTGAGATCTTTAACTCATCTTTGTCTTGTAAGTTTCCTTCTTATATTTAGATGAATTGTTAAGTTTAAAGAAATTTTTCTTTTTTTCATCATTTTGCTAAGACTTAAATATGCTCTTTTTTATTTTTCAAAGACTTAACTTACTCTTGAGAAGAGAAAAGGGAAACAAGATGACTAAAGTAGGATGTTAAAGCAATATTATCTTATGGAGAAAAGAAGGAGTTGTAGCTAGCTTAGAGATGAAAGAGGGATTTTTTAAAATGTTTGAGTTTTGGTGTAAAGTGAGGACTTGAAGATGGATAGAGGTAGGTGTAGCTTTTAGTTTGGGGTTTAGGAAGAAGAAAATGAATAAAACTATAAAGGAAGTAAGGGAAAGAGGTTCTTAGTTTCAGGGGGATTTTGGTTAAAATGAGTGGAAAATTTTTTTAGAGAGAGGATAAGGAGTAAACATGCATTAAGTGCAAAGGAGAGATTAATTCTTTTTGTTTTCATTAGATTAAATGAATGTAATAATTTCATGGATTAAATGAAGGGATTTTGGTGAAGAATGTGTCTACAAAAAATGAGTCAATTTCTTTAATGTAAATCTTCAAAAGATACTTTCATTTAATGAGAATTTCTTCAGTTATGAGTTAGTTACTTTCATTAAGTGTTTTTTCTAATCTTTAGAGACTTCTTCTAATTGAACCCATTTCTCCTCTTCTCCTTGTGGTTGTAGTCTAACAAGAGAGAAAAAAGCCATTTATTTTAATTGTTTAATTCAAACTTAGTTTCTTACTAGGTTTTAGTTACTATAACTACTAGTTTGAATAAATGTTGCAAAAAGAAAGGTAGACAAAATTTAAATGAACTACAATGATTAGTTATTTATCAGTTACCAACTTTTTCAATACATTTATTATTTTGGTGTTTTCAAAAATAATCTAAGTTTTATTGTCTTATTATCTTTCCCACACATTATCTAATTTTATTTATTAAGAGAATAGAAGCATTTTATTATTTCTTATTTTTTTTAGTTGGACAAAAAGAATGAAATATTCCTTCCCTTATACTAGCTTCATCATTTCCCAAACTTTCCTTACTTGCCCTGTAACCAATTTAGAAAGAGGTCATGCCTCTTAAATTCTTACATTTTGACTTATCCTCCCTTTTTGACTTTATTTTGGATCATTTTACCCCTACTTTACTAAAAAGGTCATTGGTCCACTTTAAAAAGAATGGGTCATGGTTTGGGATTCTAGTAAGGCCCAACCATGCACCCTTCTCCCATTAAAAGTAAGGCCTTCATTTTGGCCTTTATTTTAAGGACTTATTCCTAAAACTCTTTGTTTTGGGTTTTTAGTTTTCATTCCAACTTTTTTGTGGACATAGTTTATAGAACTTCTAAGTATTTTTTAATATATTAGTCTAATAGACTTAACTTATTTAGCTAAATATCCTATGGGTCATGTACTAAATTCTATGTGATTTTTTTTCTTAAAGTTTACAAACCCACTTTTTATGGACTAGATTTTGAAATTTCTAAAACTCTAATTTCTCTTAAGTTTGAGGTGGCTCATTCTTTCTCCCTTTCTTGAATGTTCAGTTGGTGTAGGCATGTGTGGATGTGAGGCAAATGGAAGATATTTGTGGAGAGAGGAATGTATTTTCTTATTAAATGCTTTGCATATGCCTTATTTAGGCAAGGTGGCTTCTAAAGGCATACTTGATATTCTTTAATGATATTTTTATTGGTTAAAGCTTTGAATGTTTATTTTCTATCAATTTTGACTTCATAATTCGACTTTTCTAAGCAAAGTTACAACCAATTTACTACACACTACTTAGTGTTGTTTGAGCCTAAATTTTGCCTATGTTTAAATGAAATTTGGTATTAAATGGCTAGGATTTAAATTATGAATATATATGGGTTAAAACTTTAGATGTCTAGTTTTTAAATTCTTTAATGGATTGTTAATTAGGTATTCCTAGTTCTAGGTAGGAATAAAACACTATCAACTCTATAAAAAATTATGCTAATATGGGTATACTACTAATCCCTTTCTAATGGGCCATTTAGCCCTTTTCTTAAACATACTCTTCATCTTCTTAAATACAAAAGGTTTTTTTTTTAGCCTTTTTTAAGAGATCTGATTCATGCCTTTTTCTTAATTCCCCTTATAATGGCCTAATTTACTAACTCTGAGCTCAATTTTTGTTAGATTTATCTTATTATTATTTTGGAAAAAAATACAAAGTACCCTTTCCACTTTGTGGTAGTTGAATTTAATACCCATAAACTTTTATTTGTTACAATCAATCTCTTTCAACTTTGGATAAGTGACAAATTGTACACATATAAAGTCTTTTCTCATAGTTTTGAGAGTAATCTAAATGTCATATTATATTGACATGTAGATAAAAATGTAACGATCATGGTAATGGATTTTCTTACTCACACAAGACAAGTAAATCATGTCAAAATTAATAAAATATCCTTAAAAAGGGAAAAATTTAAAAATAATATACAAGTTGGATCATTTCCAAATTTTAGCCACAATGCCTTTAAACTATATTTCATTTTTCCATAAAATTTTGTGTCAAATCAAGTATATTTGGTCACTCAAATCGCTTACAAGATAAATGTTGGGCATTAAATGTAACTATCCCAAAGTTGAAAAGGGTTAACTGCAATAATTAATAGTTTGTGGAAGTTAAATGTAACTACCCCAAAGTTGAAGGGGTCATTTACATTTTCCCTATTAGTTTTTTAAAATCCTAAAATTCCAAATTCTAATGAATTTGTTCTTATGTTTTGGAATTCTAATAAGCTATTGGATTTTTTCTTTCTAAATTTCCTTATCTAATCAAAGCATAATGTAGCAAGGATTATTGTATGAGTTTCTTGTATATGTCGACGGATGTTACACTTTTCTCAAACTAAATTATCACTACCTTTTCATAAATCTCAAATAAGTCATATTCAAAGTATACAATGCATAAGTAAATCAATATAACTTTGGGCAATATTTCCATAATACTTAAAATCATGAAATTACATTTCTTTAACAAAGATGCATTCAAGAGATTTGTAAACATAATAATTTGTATTCAAGAAAACTTGATTGCAAAGTAAAGGTAGAGATATCCACTCATAACTCCTAGGCTCATTAAACTTAGTTTTCAAGACTTTCCAACTTGAGGTTATTTCCAAAATTATCTAACTCTTTCTCTATAACACCACTATGCTAGACAACACTAGATTAAGCCAAAGTGGTATTAGACTAAGATTAAAATAGGCAGGATTGTAAACATATCCTGTGTTAAGACTGTACGATTGGTTGAATTAAGGTTTTAGGCCAAGCAGGTGCTCGAGACCTAAACTAATTGGTTGACTAGCCTTTAGAGAACTAGTTGACTAGATGGCCCAATTGTTAGGAAGTTCACCACCTAATCGACTAGACTACTAGCATTACTTATATAAGGATGATCCCTCTAGCAATAATCATATAAGGATGAGCCCTCTAGCAATAATCACATATGAGATCCCTATGGACGGTGCCAAAATGTTGATAGTGGATTTTGGTTCTAACCCAAACTCCATCCAACGAAGGAATCTTTTGGGATCTCAAACTGTAACATAGTTATGAGACAATAAGTGAGCAAAGAAAGTAAAGAAGAATAGAAGAGCGGTAGGAAACACATAGCTTTTAATGTGGTTTGGCCAAATCCGGACAGAACCAGACCCTACATTCATGGTAATGTATTATTTTGAGAATATTTTTATAGAGTTTCAGCGTAAAAGCATCCTCCCTCTAATGTTTATCTCCTTCCCATATTTATAAAGGAGAGGAGGTTACAATTGTAATTTTACATGTAGTAAATCTTTTACATCAGCCATTTAATGCATAGGACTGGATGGGCAGACTAAATCCAATAATTTGGCTACTATAGATTGCCTCCTGCAAGTGGGTCCCGTGTGTCTGTTGGCCAATACATGTGATAGTCTTTTGTTCAGTGAGCTCTCAAGTTGATGATCGTACCTCGCTGTCCAGATCTTTCAATCTAGGGATGTCTGTCTTCGGGATGATAAGGTCGAGCTCACTTTATTAGGTACGAGCTCGAGCTGAGGAGGTCGTTCATCAATATGGGCTGGAGACTTAGCATTCTAAGTGTTCTTTGAGTGAGATCTTTGCTGCACTCGGGCCGTTCATTGGTCCATCAAGGTTGATCTGAATTTCGCATATAACATTTCCTAACATAGAGATAATGAAATCCACAAAGCTACGCACTAGGCCCTATCAAGCTTACACATATCTCATGCCTTCAACTATTTTTTTCTTTTTTATCTTAAAGAAACAAAAATAGGTCCCATGCATCTTTTATATATGTTTCTGAAGTTTTAACTTTGTGAACCAAAATACATGAAGTTGATGAGCTGGCTTACTAGCACTTACTACCTCCGTGAAGAAATGTTATAGGACACTTGTCACTACAATTCAAAAAAGCTTGGGGATAAAAATAGTTTTAGTCGATGGGTTTTGTGAGTCCCACTATATTGTAGGGATTAAAAGTCTTTTACAACTTTCCCAGTCTTATAAAGAAAAGGTTTCATTATAGAGTTCATCATGCACTCTAAAAAATTAAAGACATGGTAAGGCAATTGAGACGTGCATGCATAATTAAGATAAAAGTAAGTTGTTGTAGAAAGAACATT
This sequence comes from Saraca asoca, assembly GCA_026873985.1. Lineage (NCBI taxonomy): Eukaryota > Viridiplantae > Streptophyta > Magnoliopsida > Fabales > Fabaceae > Saraca > Saraca asoca. Next base: position 21,657 of record JANHAO010000481.1, on the reverse strand, counting down.
AGAATGTTACGACAATTAGGAAGAAGAGATAAGAATGTTATTGGCTTAAAGGTAGGTAACACCATTTTTTGCATAGAAATTTTCCCTTTTCAATTCTTCTGCCACTATATAGAAGGGTTTGCCGTACTCAAATTTCCAAGAAACTTTAGACACTACTACTTAGTTCTAATAATTAAGGAACAAGTTAGCATAGCTGAACTGGTTAATATTTGCCAGGAAAGAAAGATGTGAAGCTCAACATAGTCCTTGAAGGCTTGAACATTATTAAATATGTTTATCAAGTGATTGTATTTCCATGTCTATGTATTGAACATAATGAGAGCTTTAAATTTTTATCACTTCTTTGTAGCTTAACTACTTCACAACAATATAAAAGTGTCATATAACTTATCTTCACTCACATGCATTGTTATCTTGTTTAAGGGAGCATCAATAATTTTTTATGTGCATAAAACAAACCAAAATATAAAACCTCATTTTTGTTATTAATAATTTTGGTCTGAGCGACAAAACTTATGAGTAGCCATCAAGTTCAGGTTAAATCATGTTTGTTGAGCTAATTAAACTAAATGCCTTATTTATAATCTAAAATCATGTTTTGTGCACAGGCGTTTTCCCAGAGTTCTTGTTCAAACCTTCCAACACAATAAAAAACCAAACTCTATTAAGTTTTATGTTTGTACGTGTATATGTATATACAAGCATGTAAAAATATATGCTTATATGAAATAGATAAATATGAAAGAAATCAAAAAATTAAATAAAAACTAAATTAGAGGTAGAGAACTACAGAAATGCAGAGTTGGTTATTATAACTTAACTACAAATAAGAGAAATGCAGAGTAATGGATTCCAAATTTCAGAGTAATGATAATTTCAAAAGGGAAGTCCCTCATTTTCAACCAAAATATGAAATAAAGCAAAAAAATTAGCAACAAACGTACCTGCTAGGGCATTTCTTTAAAGATGATAATTAACTCTATTAAGATATATATATATATATATGTATTAATCACATCTTTTATAGTGAATTAATGAAATAATGCAAAACTATTTGAAAATCATGAAATTAATTAATGAGATAAGATATGATTTTATTATGAGGAGATAATAAAAACTCCATTCATATAAGTAAGGAGAGAAAGTAGGAAAACTAGGGTAAGTCAATCAAATGTTTGAAGCTTGAACAAAGTGGTAACAGAGAGGACATTAGACATATGAAATAACAATGTCTAAACTCAAAATACATTAAATTCACTAAGTTCAAGCCTTAGATCAATGTTATTCTCAAGGAATTTTTATACCACAATTCAAATAATTGTCGCAAGTAATTTTGATATTTTAAATTATAATTATGACAAATAATTGGGTGGTGGGGGCAATTTCTTGTCAACCTAAGGTAATTGTAGCAATTGGATATGTTAGGTCCAAATGCAATGACATGCATGTTCACAAAAGCATTAGTGAATAGAGTTTAATAATTAATATGCATGACTGGACAGGCAGACACATAAAGATATGCATACCATCACCTTAATAATCCTTAGGGAAAACCAATAATCTAACACAAAAATCACACACTACTATCATTCATGAATTTGAAACTCAACTAGCTTTGTGGATTGGCTATTAAAAAGAGAGAGAAGAGAGTTCGAGACATAAGGTGAGTGAGAACAACTCTTGAGCTCCACGAAACTTTGATAATGTTGCTTAAGAATTATAACTGACTAAATTTTATCCTAGTCCCTTTGCTCTCCTTTAAGCCTATGAATTAAAACTTTTTGATGATTTAATTAGAACCAACAAGACCAACATTTTGATAGCAGAAATTAAAGAAAACTTAATTTCTTTAGTTTTAGTTTAATTTAAAAAAAAAATACTCAAAGCCTATTAATTTAAATTCAAAGCCAACTACACCAATAGTTCCAATATATTGTAGTAGAGACAAAGTTCAGAAATACAATACACATTTTTCTATTAGTTGGAGTTCAAAGAAGATATCAACTCCACATACACATATAGCACATACCTTATTCATTTTTATATAGTTTTCTTTTACTTGCATCTTAATATATATGGCTAGTCATGTTTGTATGCAAGGGACATTTAAAACTAACATGTTTTGAGAAGGTTAAGTCAGGACAAAAACTCAATGCATAAACTTTGAAATAATAAATGTAACTAAGAATGAAGTAAAGATCGTAGCAAGATTACAATATGCAAAATAAATGCAAAATTTATATTAATTTGGAAGAAATATTACAATCATTTTAGAGTAAGCTTCGGAAAAAGATGGAAGAGGAATAGGCAAATGATAAAATTCTTAGATCCCTTACAATTGAAAGACTAAGCTATTTATAAGAAATTTTGGAATCTGTAATAGTTTCTAATAGTGCACTATTATAGTACAAGTTAATTATTTGCTATAGTGAAAGAGTTGACATGAATCTTATCATTTTGTCTAGGACAACATCTTTCTCTTTATGAAACGTTGTCTGATTGAAAGATAATTTGTCTTCTTTTGTAGACACTTCATTTGCATTTCATTTGCTTGAAACTTTATTTGCATTTCTTCTTGAAACTTAAATTCAAAATTTCATTTGGACCAGATTTTGATCTTAAACTGAAAGGCTGAAGCAGTCATCTTTATTTGATTGTGCATAGTCTTTTGGCTCAATTGAGCTGGACAAACTAGACTTCATAGTATTTCCTTTGAGATGTACGATAATTTCTTGTAATTTTTTCACATAATCCTCCTTGGTTAAAATTGCAGCAAGAGTGGCCACAATATTTGATTTATCTTGAAGAAACTGGTTTGAATAGCCCCTTATATTTTTGTGATAATGGGGATGATTTTCAAATCATTTCATAATTTGGAGTTTGTGTGCTTTGTGAGCTTGGTTGTAAAAGGCTCACCATTTGATTGAACCAATTCTTGATAGAATTGGGGAAATTTTGAAAATTGATTTCCCTTTGTGTATTGGTATTTTCAAAATTATACCCAAGGTAAGCCTATTTTTGAATAGAATTGAAACAAAAGAGAGAAATTCCCATATTTTAGATTATCAAAGGAAGACTGGAATACATCCTATCCCTTTTCGACTTGAGTTTGAAATATTTCTAGAATAGGACCAAAAATATCGCACTAGTTGAAAAACCAACTTGGAAATTTATACTTGGTATTTTGATTAAAGAAAAATAATCAAGTATGAGAAAAAGTTTGATTTTGGAAATATACGGTATTATACCAACCTTGAATATAGTCCCAGTATGTATACCCCATTGGATCATAGGTCTTGGAGAATTTTTTGCCTATTGAGGGGCTTTGGCCCCAATTTGAAATTGACAAAATTTTCTCAATTTGAAAAGTTGAATGAGTAGTTATTTCTAGATTATCTTTACTAACATGGTGATTGATCACTACTGATCTTGTGTCAGTTAAGATAAGATGATAAAAATTTATATTTTTTGAAATTGAAGTTGGCACATAATGCTAATTTTTTGGAAAGAATTTTGTTATAGCAACTTTAGGATTTTCATGCCATAATTCAAGTTCCATCTAAATGATCTTTTCATTCTTGGATTTTGGTAAGCATTTAGCTTGTACTTTTATAGGTTGAGAATCTAATTTGGTGAGGGATTTTGAGAATGATCTTGCTTTTGTCATCTGTTTGGACTTTTCATTTATAAGTTGGTTTAATTTGGACCTGGTGATGAAGAGGGGTTTATCTTTATCAATTTTTTCTTCAACTATGTCTACCCAAGATTATTTGGTTGGCAAAGCTAAAGGGTTTTGGATTTGGGCTACAAGAGCTTGCAGAGTCTTAATTGGAAAATCCATCTCTAATGGAGAGAAGGAATTAATTTGTTTTGGGGATATTTGGCTAGAAGAGGCAATCTACTAGCCTTTATTTTTTTATTTAGATGCTAATGGGGCATTTGATTTTGAGTAAGAATCTGAAGGTGGACTCTCAACATTTGAAACTTTCGTAAACTCTAGTGGCAGACTTTTATTTTTGTCTATCTCTTTGTTTGGTATTATTTCCCTTGCAAAAAACTTACGAGTGAGGATATTAGGAAGAGAATTTGAAGTGCCTTTGATAAATTCAATTTTAAAATAAAAAATAGATAAGATGGCTTGCCATCATACAAAAATTTATTTGGATACTAAATTCCTAACATCCTTTTGTAAAAAATCTTTGGTAGATTGGTAGTTTACCCTAATTATAAATTTTTGATTTAGCAAATCACTTTGAAATTTTTATGCGCATAAAACTATTACTAAAATTTCCTTTTTAATAGTTGAATAATTTTGTTGTGCAGAATTCCAATGTTTGATGTTAAAGTGATTACATGCTCTTTGTTATTTTTGATTCATTTTAAGACACGACCATATCCTAAATCTGATGCATCTATTTCTACAATATTGTATGTAGATGGATTACTAATATGCATACATGGATGATATTTGACTTGACATTTGACTGTTTTAATAATATTTGTATATAAATTTGCCTATGGAGGCACAGATTTCATTAGTTTATCATGCAAAGTTTGAATGACATTTGACAAATTTGAAAAGAGATCTGAAATATAATTTAGACATCCAAGAAACCTTTGAAGTTAGGTTTTATTAATAATTTGATCAAGAAACTTGTTGACGTCAGATTTTGGCTTACATGGAGGGTCCCAGAATCTGGCCAATGAGAGAGAGTTCATGGATCCAATGCTACTTCTGAAGTGCAAAAGGAGTGGACTGAGAGGACGAAGGAAAGGGAATTAACGTGGTTCAGCCAAATCTGGGTGGCACCAGACCTTATGTCCACGGCGGAGATTTTATTAATGTATTTGAAAGTAATTTTGGCAAAGTTCCTACTTACAAAGTTTGACCTCTCTTTCTCTTCTAACAATGCAATCCTATTTATAGAGGAAGGAGGAGTTAGATGCATTAATTGCAAGCTACAATTGTGTTACATCAAGATATAAATGAAAAAGATAGTAAAAGACTACAATTCAGCTACTGCAGAATATAGGCTGTGGGGTGCATCCCCTCTTGTCAGCTGTAGACTTGTGTCTATCTGCATCCATCGCTCTGTGCTACTTTATCAAGCAAGGTGTTGGGCATCCTGAGCGAGGATTCCTGGTTCAAGGTTGTCATGGAAACCGCTATTGTGAGCTTGGTGCTACTGTAGCGAGGTAGCGGGCTCGAGCAGGGTAGTAAGCTGTTTGACAAGCTGGTCTTATGATCACCTCATTACATCGCTGTCTTCTGATGAGCAAGGCAAGGCTTGCTTTACGAGATAGTATCGGGATGACTTTGCTATGCTACTTTCTGACGGAGGGCGAAGCGAAGCTTGCTGGGTGCCTTTAGTGAGGTGAAGGGCTCAGCCTTCATCGTGCTTAGGGGCTTGTTCTCTTGAAGCCATTTTTTTACCTATAACAAAATTTTTCAACAAATTGGATTTCCCTTTTTATTGGAGCTATAGTCTCTTGGAAAATGTAATGACCAAGAAACTGAATTTTTGTATGAAGAAGAGAAATCTTTTTTTTTTTTTAAATTGCAAGACCATTTTTTTAGATAGTTTCTCACCAGTCAAAGGACAATGGCAACCCAGACCGAAGGTTCTGGTTCACAGGGTGTAACCTCCAGCCAAAAACTTGTAGAAAAGGATACAAGCTTATGTTACACTTGACAGACAAAGGTCCCACCTTCAGAAAGCAACTTGCGGAAGTTAATTTGTAGGAGTTCATTCTGGCTTGTATAATAAATGCTTGATGTAATAGATTTACAACATTTAAAATTACTATTGTAGCCTCCTCTCCTCTATAAATAGGAGAAGGGAGATCATTGTAAAGCAAGTAGAAATTGCTATATTGAAGCTCTGTAAAAATTTACTTAAAAGCAATAGCACTACTGTGGATGTAGGGACTGGTGCTATCTGGTTTTGGCCGAACCACATTAAAAGCTCTATGTTTTCTGTTGTTTTACTTCCTTTTCTTGCTTTCTACCTCATATTTGCTATATTGGGAACCAGATTACAATTTGACTCCCAGAAGAACCTCCTCAGTTAGTTGGATTCTGGTAGAACCAAAATCCACCATCAACATTTGGTTTATTATATTTTTAACCAAATTAAGGTTTTTGAAAATAGGTTTTTTAAGACACTTGAAAATTATTTTTTGTCCTAGTTTCTCTATTTCTACTCCTTCAACAGATACTGAGAATGGCATTATTTGTTGAATGAAAGGAGAACCTAAGATTATTCTATTAATCATGTCTTTAACGAATAGAAAGTCTGTGTTGATTTTATGAAAATTATTTTTCAAAATGACATTTGAAAGCTTAATTTGAAGTTTAGATCCATTTACAAATCTAAGACCTTTTTTGGTTTTTGTCAAAATATTTTATGGGTAATAACCCTTCTTGGATACAATTAAGGTCAGCACTTGTATCGAATTGAGCTATTTGCTTAATTGTAAACTCATCTTTAACAATGAACTCTAGAAGGATGTACTATTTTTGAATCTTTAAGAAAGATATAAGTTTGAAAACATCATCTCCATTGATGCTTTCATCTTTGTCTTTAACCTTACTTTTTCCTTTTTGAAAATTAGAAAACATTTGATTAAAATGGTTTTGTTAGGCTTTCAAAATCTTTACTTCTTTTTTTAAAAGATTTGCTTCAAATTGTAAATCCTATAAAGTGAAAGGTTTACATTTTTTGAATTCAATCTTTCTCAAACATTTTTGAAATTGTATTTATTTAAAACATGTTTTAAAGAAGTTGAGGGTTTTTCAAGAGTCTTTTTAAACTCTTGTAGATAACTTCTTTTTTCTTCACCATCAAGCAATTTACAAATGACATAAAAAAGAAGATATTGTTCTATAAAGAGAACATTTAAAGTACTTTGGTTTTCAGATAATATTGATTCTCCAGAGTATGAGGAAGAGCAGTAGTCATCCTTCTATGTTTGATTATTTTCTTGAACTTGTTCTTCAGCCTTAGGAGATGAGTCTTTTGAAAATGTTTTAGCAAGTAAATTACTAATCTGGTTGAGCATTTGCTCATCAAGTTCAAGTTTCCTTAGTTTTTTATTCAATCTACAGTATTTGGCTATATGACTTAGCCTATTATGTTTAAAATAGACTAGTCTTTTGTGAATATTTGGTAAAAGAGCGTACCTAGGTTTTCTTTTAAACACCTTACAAGTAGTTTTACTCCTATAGATTTGAGGTCTTGGGTTAGCTTTTGCCTATTTTTCCCTATGCTTATGCTTAGGTTTATAGGTTTTTAGGTAGGTAAAACCAAATTGTTCATAGAAAGATCCTAATTCTTTATAATTAAAAGTTCTTTCTTTAACTAATTGCCTATGTATTTTAGCCTCTTGATAGATTTTGAGGGCTACTTTCTGGACATAAGCAACAAGTTATCCATAAGTAAGTTACTCATATGGAATAATTCTATTGAATTTGTTTGTAATTTTCTCTTTAACCTTATCTCCTAAAGATCTAGAGAGACTAACTAGGAATTTTTCTTTCCAAAAAGGCTAATTACTATCAAACCTAGAGTATATTTGCTTAAAGAAGGTAGCTTTATACCATCTAAAGTTGTTTAGGATTTTACATCTAAGATTTGAAAGTAACTCAGTTGATTTGTCCTTCCATAGGTTGGAATCTCCTATGAAGTATTTGGTTATCGTATAAATCAAAGTGTTTATAGCATTAGGAATAGGTTGACCATCTAATTTGAAAGCATTATGGATTTCTTGCCTTTCTAAGTTGGTAAGGTAATCATCCCACCATCCTTTGAGTTGGCCAGTAAATTCAGCAACTAAGATATGGATGATAGTTGTATCATCATATCCACGCATGGTTTGATAGGTTGTACTAATCATGGTCATTTGCTAAAGCAATTGAATTATTTCATACTCAGATTTGTCATCTATATTCCATTCATGGATATTATTCCCATTATAGGAATTCTGTATAAGGGTTATTTGAGGTTTTATAATATTTTGAAAATTTAGTTGTCTAGGCCTCCAAGGTGCTAAGGTATTGAGTATTTCTATCTTAAGCTTCTCATTTTTAGAAGCATCCTCATAGGTTATTTCTGAAGCTTTATCTAAAGCTCTGATATTTCTGCTAGAATTATCGCCTATTGGTGATTCTAGAATGGCCAAATTTCTATCTAATTTTTTGTCTAATTCTTTAATCATTTGCCTTATTTTAGCTATTTCTACCTTATTTGACAGATCTATCATATAAGACCTATTAAGTTGTTTCTACTCATTTGAAGGAATCTCATAAGGTTTGAACCATTTTATTTGTTTAGGGCTACTACTAGAAGTTTCTCCTATTTGGACAGGTTTACTAAGGATTTCTTGTCTTAAAGTTTTCAAATATTTGTTAGTGTAGTTGTTTTGTTCCATAAGAGATTGTATATCTCTTGAAGAAACAAGCTCATCTTGGTTTTTAAACCTAAAGAAACCTACTATTACTAGATTTTTAGCATCTTTTGTTACCATTACAAAAGATGTTGGAGGAGGCAGCTTAGAAACTATTCTTTCCCCTCTAGTTGTTATCCAAGTTTGGGTTGTCCTAGTGATTACACTTACTAACTTAGCAAATGGATAATTTAGTTCAAGTTTTCCTTTGCATAAACTTTGAACCAATCAAAAAAAGGAACATTTGTCTTGAATTTCTTTATGAAATCCATCCATTTGTCATGTATTTCTTTTTCTCAATTCCTTGGTATTTTTTTAAGAATTGAGTTGTTTCAAGGATATTGTTCTCTGAATAGAAGTCCTCCTTTGTTGACACCAAAATTTGGTCAACTAGTTTCCTTGGTATAACATCCCTGACTACATGTTTGGTAAAGAGAGAAGAAGAACAGCAAAGGTTTGAGAAGAAATAAGAAAGGGACAATAACACCGGGGATTTATCGTGGTTTGGCTCAAGCCAATTATCAGCCCCTACGTCCACGTTGCTCTTTTGTTATTTACTATCCTAAAGGCCTTGTTAGACCAGATTACAACAACTATCTCACTTCCTCACAGCTAGCAGTGTGTTCTCCTAATCAGAATTTCTGATACATGAAGTTCTCTTTTTCTTCACTAGCAAAGTTTTCTGCATCTCTCACTCCTTTCTTTACAATGATCTCTTCCCTTCCATTTATAGTGAGGGAGAGGATTACAAATGTAATTTCCTTGATTGGCAAAATGATCGCCTTTACCACTTATAGCATTAAATGTTTGCTGTCAGACAATTAATGCTGGGCAAATTATTGTCGAATTTTCGAGGAGCTGATGTGTATTGCCTGAGACTTGAGCTGTCAATTTTTCTGGCACATTTCAGATTTCTAACTGGACTTTGTACAATTGTTTGTTAGTGGTGGGCTGAAGAGGAGATTATGGGTCGAGGTTCCAGGATCGTTACTTTTGTCCTCGTTTGGTCGCTCATCGATCTTAGCTGATGCGGTCATAATTCTTTACGTCTTAGGTCCCGTGACATAGCGAGTCTTCGTGGCTTTCGATTGGCGACCACAGTCTCTTTCTAGTAGAGTTGGATTCTACCCTGGGTCCTATCTTTGTTTGATCACATTCACCCCCTGGACGCTGCCCTGCTCGAACCTCGTAATCTAATAAGGCGCTAAAGATTCTATGCCCTTCCGGGCTGACAAGAAGTATTCCCACGCCAGACCTTTTGTCATTAGATGACCTGTTAATAAATAGCTCCTAACATGGGGCCTCAAAGACCTCCGTATCTTCCTTTACGGGTCCAGTGAATTTAGCAACAAAGTCAGCCAGTGCCTGCCCTTTTATGGCTGTCCTGGGCTTGTACTCAATGTTAACTTAAGCGAGTTCTATCGCTTATTTAAGTAGTCATCTGGAGGCATCGATCTTTTGCAAGATTTGCCTTAAGGGATATTGTGTAAGAACGCTAATGCTGTGGGCCTGAAAATAAGGCCGGAACTTTCTCAAAGTTATGACTAAACAATAAGTGAGTTTTTCCATAAATGAATACCTTGCTTTCGAATCCACCAACCTCTTGCTTATGTAATAGATGGGAAGCTGAATGGCCCCTTCTTCCTGCGTCAGTGCTGTGCTCAAGGCGTGTTGTGATACTCTGAGGTAGATTATCATTTTTTCACCTTCTTTTGGTTTGGAAAGGAGGGGTGCTTGACTGAGGTAATCTTTTAGCTCCCTGAACATGACCTCGCATTCCTTGGTCCATTCAAATCTTTTTTCCTTTTTGAGGATGTTGAAGAAGGGAACACATTTATCGGTGGCTTTCGAAATGAATCGGCTTAGGGCAGCGACTTGGCCATTTAGGCTTTGGATGTCTTTGGGGCCAGTGGGGGAACACATGTCGAGGAAAGCTTTGATCTTCTTCAGGTTGGCTTCGATCCCTTGGTTATTGACTATGAAGCTAAGGAATTTACCTGAGGCTACACCAAATGCGCACTTAAGAGGATTCAACTTCATCCGATACCTTCTTAGAATTTGAAACATTTCATCCAAGTCGCAAACGTGATCAACGAGTTGCTTAGACTTTACAAGCATGTTGTCCACATAAACTTCCATCATTTTGCCGATTTATTCTCAGAACATTCTGTTCACTAATCACTGGTAAGTTGCCCTCGCATTTTTGAGTCTGAAAGGCATCACTTTGTAGCAATACAATCACCGATTAGTAATAAATAAGGTATGTTCTTCGTCCTATGTGGCCACCGGGATCTGATTATACCCCAAGTAGGCATCCATGAAGTTGAGGAGTTCGTGATTCGCTGTCACATTGACAAGTTGGTCCATCCTTGGTAGAGGGAAACTATCTTTCAGACCATCCCAATTAAGATTTGTGAAATCAACACACGTTCTCCATTTCCCATTCTTTTTCTTGACGAGGATGGGATTGGCTACCCAAGTGGGGTACCGGGCTTCCCTAATGAAATTGTTGGTTAGGAGTTTGTCCACTTTCTCTTTAAGTGTCGCGTAGCGTTCTGCGGTCATTGGTCTCCTCTTCTGGCGGACTGGCTTGGCCTGGGGGTTGATGTTTAGTGGATATGACATTAACTTTGAATCAATGCCTTCCATGTCTTTGTGGTTCAAGGCGAACACATCCACATTAGCCTTGAGAAAGTTTGCTAACTACATTTTCATTTCGGGTGGCAGTTGTTTTCCCACCCTCAGGCACCTCTCCTTGTCTATTTCACTTACTCACATGTCTTTTAGATCCTTAATCGATCCCATGGGTCGTTCAACATCCTCTTCTCGGGGGTCCAGGTCGTAAGTGACTCCTCTTTCACTTGTCGGATGGGAATATCCACCATAGACTACATTCACTTTTTCCCTTCTTGCCCTGAGTTTCACTACTTCTTTATAGCAACGACATGTTGTTTGTTGTTCTCCCCGGATGCACCTTGTTCTGTTTGGTGTAGGAAATTTTATGGTAAGCGTTTTAGTTGACACTACCATGTCAAGATCATTCATGATGGGCCATCCGAGTACTATGTTATAGGCTGAGGAACAATCAATAATCAAGAATTCTGTTACACTGGTAGCTCGTCGATCGAGGTCTCCTATGGTGAGTGGGAGTTTAACTCACCCATTTGGACCCATAAAGGGGCTTTGGAGATTTGTCATAAAGGGGCTTTGGAGATGGGTCTATCTGGCTCGTGCTCACACCCATCTGATTAAAGCATGTTTTGTACATCACATTGATGGAGCTTCTAGTGTATGAGATATCATTATCCTCCTCACCTCTGTATCGCCTATTCTTACGCGTACAATGATGGCGTCATTATGTGGGAAGCAGACTCTTGATGCATCTTCTTCTGTGAATGAGATATCATTTGCGATAGTTTTTGCCTTTTTGGTTGGTCAGTTACCTTGCACGTGGCGGCTAGAAGGGCACAACCTGCGGCCTGAACATAACGATCATGTGATCGATTTGATGTGCCATCAATATAAGGTCTGTCGTGTATGGTGAAGATTGTCTTCACGGTAGGCATTTCCTTGTTCTCAGGGGTATGAGGATGTTGTGTGGTAGTTTGTCAAGAGTATAGGGGCCACTGTTCCAAGGCTCTCACCACGTATTCTTTTAAATGACCTCTCTTGATCAGGTTCTCGATGGCATCCTTCAACGCCTAATAGTTTGACATATTATGCCCAACCTTGCTATGATAGGAGTAAAACTTGTTTCGATTTCTCTTATCAATAGGAGTTTTAATAGGCCTAGGCCTACTGAAGTCCTCACTATCCCTTTCTGTAGTGTAAATCCTGTCGGGGGCATATGACAAAATGATGTAGGTTTCGTAATGACGCTGAGGTTGATAAGGCTCTCCTTGGGCTTTCTTCATGGTTTGGCCCCTCGGGCCACCCCCTCGACCTCCTTGGTCGATCTCATCACCACCTCTCTTCCTTCCCTTGGAAGTGTCTGCTTCATCTTTTCTTCTTGACTTTCTTAAGCCGAAAGTCTCTTCCCAACAGATCTCCTTAGCGGCCCGTTCATAGAATTCATCGAGGCTTTTGATAGGGTATTTGTATATGTCCTCGTACAGCTTACCATCTTTTCAGAGTCTGGTAGAAATTATAGTGAGGATACTCTCATCTATTGGGCTATTGACATCTCTGACTTCCTGTCAGAACCTTGTGATATGATCCTTAAGCAACTCATCCTTTCATTAGAAGACCATGGCCAAATGGCAGGAGGGGGTGAGCTGTCTTTTCAGTGCTCTATATTGATCAAGGAACTTGGTTTAACATTCCTCCCAGCTTCTTATACTGCAAGTTGGAAGACTTCTAAACTATGCAAACGGTATTTCCCTGAGCGTTGTTGGGAAAACTCGACATTTCACCAGCAGATTAGAGGTTTATAGGTCCATTTGAATGTTAAAAGCATCCAGGTGATTGTAAGGGTCGCTGTCCCCATTGTAGAGGGGAACATTCAAAAATTTGAATTTGTGGGGAAGGGGTTCTGTCTCGATTCGACAAGAGAGGGTGGTTCTCTCCTCATGGGGCTCTCGATTTCCTAGGGAGGTGGAGTTCTTTTCCAATCGCTCCATCCTCTAAAACAATTCCTTAACTTTTTGATCTCGGGATTTCGATCAATGATTAGAGGCTTTTCTGTTGGCTTCCTCCCACTTCCCGTGAGAATGTCGTTCAGAGGTCCTGCGCTTCTGGTTATGTTGCAGTCGATCGAACTATGATCTATTTCTCTGTCATCATTGGTTCCCTCTACGCTTTTGGTTCGATATAAGCTCTCTTCCTGGATGTCATCCTTCTCGCCTCTATTATCCTCTCAGATTCGATGGACTTCAAGCCTCGATTGCGAGTTAGAGGAATGAAGCGAGAGAGTTTGATGGCATTCAACCTTGGTTTACTGATCATGTTGAGCTCCCAAATGGTGATATTCATTTTCGAGGGTGACCAGTCCCCCTTATCCTGATGCGCCTTGGATGGGGACTTGAGACAACATCTAAACCATGTCGGTTAGTTCCTTCATGGCATTTTCTAGCACCTCTTGACGCTTGTCGAGAGCCTCTTGGCGTTGTTACCAAATCTATGTGTCATTAGCTTCTCAGGTTATCGATTGGGGGTGGACAGAGTGGGCCACACGAACATAGGGGCTTACCTCGGGGGAAGCTGCATTTTGCTGTTGCATCTGGCCTTGTGGCTGGCTGACGGGGATTTCAGCATTCCTGGCAGTTTCCCCCTTGCCATTGTGTCCAGAACGGTTCTTCAAAGATAAGAAATGGGGAGTATATAGTGGGGGCCCTCCTTCTAGTGCCAAAATATTGACACCAAATTTTGGTCAACTAGTTTCCTTAGTATAACACCCCTGGCTGCATGTTTAGGAAAGAGAGAAGAAGAACAGCAAAGGTTGGATAAGAAATATGAAAAGGACAATAACACCGGGGATTTATCATGATTCGGCTAAAGCCAATTATTGGCCCCTACATCCACGTTGCTCTTTTGTTATTTACTATCCCAAAGGCCTTGTTAGATAGATTACAATAGCTATCTCACTTCCTCATAGCCAGCAGTGTGTTCTCCTAATGAGAATTTCGGATACATGAAGTTCTCTCTTAATTCACTAGTAGAGTTTTTTGTATCTCTCACTCCTCTCTTTACAATGGTCTCTTCCATTCTATTTATAGTGAGGGAGAGGGTTACAAATGTAATTTCCTTGATCGGCAAAATGATCACCTTCACCACTTATAGCATTAAATGTTTACCGTCTGACAATTAATGCTGGGCAAATCATTGTCAAATTTCCGGAGAGCTGATGTGTATTGCCTAAGACCTGAGCTATCAATTTTTCTGGCACGTTTTAGATTGCTAACTGAATTTTATATGGTCATCTGTTAGCGGTGGGCTGAAGAGGAGATTGTGGGTCGAGGTTCCAGGATCGTTACTTTCATCCTTGTTTGGTCGCTTATCAGTCTTAGCTGATGCTGTTATAACTCTTTGCGTCTTAGGTCCCGTGACATAGCAAGGCTTCGTGGCTTTTGATTGGCGACCACAGTCTCTTTCTGGCGGAGTTGGATTTTGTCCTGGGTCCTAGCTTTGTTTGATCACATTCGCCCCCTGGATGCTACCTTGCTCGAACCTCGTATCCTAATAATGCCCATAACATCCTTTAAGGATTCTATATCTATCTTGAAGGGTTTTCCTTAAGCTCCTAAAGGTTGTCCTATCATAAGAGCTTTAGATCTTGGTAATTTTGGAAAAAGGAAGGTGATTGAGGAAGGGAGACTATGCTAGACTTTGTGTCATCCTCTATTTTATCCTTTCCTTTGGAATTTGTCTTTGTATAACTAGGCTTTGGAATCCTAGAGGTATTTTTTAATCTTTTAAGATTTACTATTGAGAAAGTCCTTCTTAGACTTCTTAGATCTACTGACATAGGTGAATTAGCAGTAGTTGAGTGTCTTGGTGGATTTGAAGTTTCTTTCTTAGAAACTTTAGATTTTGGAGAAGAAGAAGAACAATATTCTATTTTCATTATCTTGAGATTTCCTAACCTAGATCTATTCCTATCAAAGTAGAGATTTACTTGACCTAACGTATGTTGGATAATCTTAGAGATTGGGGATCTTGAACCTTAGAAAGAGTTATCCTAGGGAGAGACAAGTTTGTTAGGAAAGCATTTCATTCTAGGGTATTTCTAAAGGTATTTGAAGATTTGCCTTAGATGTTTTAGTCAATTAAAAGATTGTTTAGCCCATTTTAGTTGGGGCTTTTAGAATTGCTAAATTTTGAGTTATACAACTTGTATTGGATCCTACGAGTTATTACTACAAGGATTGATTTGAGTACCATATTGTATCCAGAAAGTTTGGTATTTAGAACTATTCAGAACAAAGATTTTATCCTTATGCATCTCTCTAGGATAGATAAAAATATTAGGAAAATAATTAAAAAGTATTAGTCCTTGTGATACATTAGTTTCTACGGCTTCTATTAGGGACTCATTAAAATTAAATGCTTAGCATCTCTAAGGCATAGTAAAATAGCATTATTTAAACCTAATCTTGTCATAGGTTTTGTAGCTACTTGTACATAGCCAAGATGTAGAAAATTGAATTTCCAATTAAGTTTTGAAATATCTTTCCTAAAAAGAATAACAAATTCTTCTTATGAGGGATTAACATTTAGAAAACTTTCTTCAGATTTCATCACATAAGTTGATCTATTAAAGAAGTTTGAATTAGACTTATTAAGCTCTTTATTTGGTATCCCGTGCATTTCCTAATCATCAATTTGGTGATCGATGTTTCCAAAATCAATTTGTTCTTTGAAAATAGATTTGTAATCATCTTTAAATTTGATTTTTGAGGAAGCATTTGAAGAAGATCTTGAAAATGAAAATTTAGATGAAAGAGATCTGAACATATTTGTAGAAAGGAAATAGTAGCAATCACAAGAAATCATAGTTAAATATGCAAAAAATAAACAACAAATATATGAAATTTAAAATTTTCTTTTGGTTAGATTTCATAGCTCTCAGGTATCATAAACATAACCATATGAACTACAGAATAAAGATGCTAAATAAATTAGATACTAAGATTTCAACATGAAGCTTTTCTTTGGATACAACTAGCCTCAACTTATAATATTCATGGGAGCACAGGAGATGGGAACTGCCCTTTTCTCTTGTCAACGTAAATAGGGATGTACACTCTTTGACAAACCCATGTTTTTTTAGCAAGCTAACAGTATATATCCAGATTATTTTCATGTTCAAACATTTGCATAAATTTCATAAAATAATAGTAATTTCTAGTTCATCTTGCTATCTTTACTTTCCCTTAGCCCTAATACCAAAGACCATGGAGGAAGCCTTTAAAGGAAAATAGAAATAACTAAATGAAGTAAGGATCATAGCAGGATTATAGTATGTAAAATAATAGCAGAATTTTAATTAATTTAAAAGAAATCTTTCAAATATTTCTAGAATAAACTCCGGAGAAGGTTAGGAGGGAAAAAGGCAAGAGATAAAAACTATTAGATGCCTTACAATTGAAAGACTAAGCTATTTATAAGAAACTTTGAAATCTATAATAGTTCCTAACAATGCACCGCTATAGTACAATTTAATCATTTGCTACAATGGAAGAGCTGACAGGAATCTCATCATGTTGTCCCAGGCAACATCTTTCTCTTTATGAAAAGCTATCTAGCCAAAAAATAATTTGTCCTCTTTTGCTGACACTTCATTTGCATTTCTTTTGCTTGAAACTTTATTTGCATTTCTTCTTCCGGAAACTTGAATTCAAAATTTCATTTGGACTAGGTTTCAGTTTTAATTCAATAAGCCAAAATAGTCATCTTCATTTGATTAAGTGTAGTCTTTTAGCTCTATTGAGCTGGATGAGCTAGACTTCACAGTATTTCCTTTGAGATGAAGGAGAATTTCATGTAAGTTTTCCACATAATCTTCTTTGGTTGAAATTGCAGCAAGAATGGCCGTAATACTTGATTTATCTTGAAGAAACTAGCTTCAACCAGCCTTCATATTTTTGTGATAAATGGGATGATTGCCTCTTCTAGCCAAATATCCCTAAAATAAATTAAATCCTTCTCTCCACTAGAAATGGATTTTCCAATTGAGACTTAACAGGCTCCTGTAGCCCAAATCCAAAATCCTTTAGCTTTGCCAACCAAAAAATCTTGGGCAAATATAGCTAAAGAAGAAATTGATGACGATAAACCCCTCTTCATCACCAAGCCAAATTATAGCTAAAAAATCCAAACAAATGACCAAAGCTAGATCATCCTCAAAATCTATCACCAAATTAGATTCTCAACCTATAAAAGTACAAGCCAAATACTTTCCAAACTCCAAAAATGAAAAGATCACTTAGATGGAACTAGAATTATAGCATGAAAATACCAAAGTTGCCATAACAAAATTGTTTTGAAAAATTGGCAATATGTGCTAACTTCAATTTCAAAACACAAAGATTTTTATTAACTTTACTTACATAAGATCAGTAGTGATAATCACCATGTTAGTAAAGATAATCTAGAATTAACTACTCATTTTACTTTTTGGATTGAGAAAATTTTGTCAATTTTAGATTGGGGTCAAAACCCCTCAGTAGGCAAAAAATTTTCCAAGACTTACAATCCAATAGGGTATGCCTGCTAAGACTATATTTAGGCCTGTTAGAATACCTTATATCTCCACAATCAAACTTTTTCTTATACTTGGTTGTTTTTCTTTAATCAAAATACCAAATATAAATTTCTAGATTGGTTTTTCAACTAGTGGGATATTGTTGGTCCTATTCCAAAAATATTTCCAACTCAAGTCAAAGATGGATGAGATGCATTCTAGTCTTGCTTTGATAATCTAAATTATGGGAAATTTCCCTCTTCTCCTTCAATTCTATTCAAAAATAGGTTTACCTTGGGTATAATTTTGGAAATACCAATACACCAAGAAAAATCAATTTTTTAAATTTTTGGTTCCATCAAGAATTGGTTTAGTCAAATGGTAGTCCTATTACAACCAATCTCACAAAGCACACAAACTCCAAATTATGAAATGGTTTGAAAATCATCCCCATTATTACAAAAATATGAAAGTTGGTTCAAGCCAGTAACTTCAAGATAAATCAAATATTGTGGCCACACTTGTTGCTATTTCAACCAAGAAGGATTATATGGAAAAATGATAAGAAATTCTCCTAGATCTCAAAGGAAATACTGCAATGTCTAGTTCATCTAGTTTAATTGAGCTAAGGAGTATGCATAATTAAATGAAGATAACTGTTTCAGCCTATCTAAGCCAAAAATCCAGTCCAAATGAAATTTTGAATTCAAATTTCAAGAAGATGACATGCAAATGATATTTCAAGAAATTGAAATGCAAATGAAATGTTAGCAAAAAAGACAAATTATCTTTCAGCCAAACAACTTTTCATAAAGAGAAAGATGCTATCCTTGACAAAATGATGAGATTCCTATCAGTTCTTTCACTATAGCAAGTAATTAAATTGAACTGTAGCAATGCACTGTTAGGAACTATTACAGATTCTAAAATTTCTTATAAATAGCTTAGTTTTTCAATTATGAGGCATTCGATAATTTTTATCACTTGCCTATTTCCCTCCTAACCTTTTATGGAGCTCATTCTAGAAATATTTGTAAGATTTCTTTCAAATTAATAAAAATTCTACTATTATTTTGCATATTGTAGTCTTGCTATCATCCTTTCTTCATTTAGTTATTTCTATTTTCCTTTAGAGGCTTCCTCCATTGTCTCTAGTATCACAGCCAAGGGGAACTAAAGATAGCAAGATAAACTAGAAATTATTATTGTTTTTTTAAGCCTATGCTAATGTTTGAGCATGAAAATAATTTAGGTATACGCTGTAAGCTTGTTGTGAAAATGTGGGTTCATCAAGGAGTGTAAGTCATTATTTGAATTGGGTTAAGAAAGGGGCAATTCCTATCTCCTGTGCTCTTATGAATATTATAAGTTAAGGCTGAGTTATATCCAAAGAAAAATTTCATGTTGAAATCTTAGTATTTAATCCATTGGCAACTATAATTTGTAGTTCATATTGTTATCTTTATGGTACCTAAAAGTTGTGATATCTAGCCAAAAAGAATAGTTTAAATTTTGTATACTCACTATTTATTTTTGCATTTTACTTGTGATCTCTTGTGGCTGCTGCTATTTACTTTTTGCAAATATGTTCAGATCCCTTTTATCCAAATTTTCATTTTTAGGATCTTCTTCAAATACATCTTCAAAAATCAATTTACAATTGATTCCAAATCTACTTTCAAAGGATAATTTGATTTTGAAAAACATCAATCAATAGATTGATGACTGGGAAATGCCCAAGATACCAAACAAAGAGCTTTACAAATCTAGTTCAAACTTTTCAATAGATCAACATATGTTGTGAAAACTGAAGAAAGTTTTCTAAATATTGATCCCTCACAAGAAGAATTTGTTATTCTTTCTAGAAAGGATATTTCAAAACTTAACCAAAAATTTAACTTTCTACATCTTGACTGTGTACAAGTAGCTACAAAACCTATAACAAGATTAGGATTAAATACTGCTATTTTACCATGTCTTAAAGATGCTAGGCATTTAAGTTTTGATGACTTCTTAATAGGAGATGTAGAAACTAGTGTATCACAATGATTGGTACATTTCAATCATTTCCTTGATATTTCTATCTATCTTAGAAAGACACATAGGGATAAAATCTTAGTGCTAAATACCAAACGTTTTGAATATGGTACCCGGATCAATCCCTATAGTAATAACCTATAGGATTCAATATAAATTGTACAACTCTCAGAATTCAAGAATTTTGAAAACCCCAACAAAAAAGGGCCAGATAGCCTTTTAGTTAACTAATACAATTAAGGTAAATCTTCAAATACCTTTAAAAACATCGTGGAATAAAATCACTTTCCTAATAAATTGGTCTTTCCCTTGGATAGCACCTTCTAAGGTACAAGATCCCCAAATCTCTAAGATTATCCAACATACTTCAAGACGAGTAGATCTTTACTTTGATAGGAGTAGATCTAGGTTAGGAAATCCTAGGATAACAGAGATAGACGATTGTTCTTCTTCTCCAAGATCTAAAGTTTCTAAGAAAGAAACTTTAAATCCATCAAGACACTTAACTATTGCTAATTCAACTATGTCAATTGATCTAAGAAGTCTAAGGAGGACTTTCTTAGCAATAAACCTTAGAGGATTAGAAAATACCTCTAGGATCGCAAAGCCTATTTATACAAAAATAAATTCCAAAGGAAAGGGTAAGATAAAGGTTGACACAGAGTCTAGCATAGTCTCCCTTTCTCAATCACCTATCTTTACCCAAATTTACCAAGATCAAGAGTTTCCATGATAGAACAACTTTTAGAAACTCAAGAAAAATCCTTTAGGGTAGATATAAAAACCTTAAAGGAAGACTTCTATTTAGTGGAAAATACCCTTCAAAGGAAGTGGTTCCTTAAAAATTTCCAAAGAGCCAACAAAAATGAAATACTTAACAAATGGATAAATTTCATTAAGGAATTCAAAACAAATGTTCTCTTCTTCAATTGGTTTGAAGGTTGTGCCAAGGGAAAACAAATAGATTATCCTTTTAGGGAATTAGCTAGTGTGACCACTGATAAATGAGTAAAATGCCTATAAATATGTTGATTATCACCTCTTGATTGGTTATTAATTTGTGGTTTTGTTGTACTTTTGATCTTAGTTTAGTTAGTTTGTTCTTGGTACTGTTGTAGTCTGCATTTGTCTTTTCAAGTTTGCAAAAGAGGCTTTAAAAGGAGAATGAAAGGTAAGTTTTGGAGCATATTTGGATCTAGAAGAAGCTAAGGAAGGAGATATGTTCAAGTCAACTGTACAAAGAAGTAGAAAGAGATCATGAAACTAGCACCGAACATGGTCTGGCTGTGTCCTGAAGCACAATTGTGTTTGGTGCAACAGCCAGCGGCATTCTAGAAGCCATCTAGCCTGAAACACAAGTTGCCCGTGTCTTGGAACATAACTGTGTTCCAAGTTCAAAAATTGCTATATAAGGACGTCCTCCAAGCAACCTGAGGACACAATTAGCATTCATTAGTTTCTTTTAATTAGGATTACTAGAGCTCGAGTTTTCTTGCTTTCTTAAGCATCTTTTAAGTTCAATTTTTAGATTCTTTCATCTTCTTTTGTGTTCTTTCAAGAATTCTAGTTTTCTTTCACTATAATTTCTTCTTTCTATTCATCTTTTCTTCTTTCTTTATTTCTTTGTTTGTTTTGAACATCATGCTTTCCTTTATATTAATGAATCTTGTTTTCATTTTTATTATGTCTGAGTAAATCTTTATTGTAGGATTGGGAATAACCTAATTATGATTCTTTAATGTTATTGATGATTTTTTCTATTGTGATTACCTGATTTAATTTGATTCAATTATTATGCCTGCAATATTATTGATAAAGCATTTGGCCAATGTTTTATCATGTCTTAGGTAGATAGTTGAAGTACCGAAAGGAGAAGATTATCACTAAAAAACTAATATTTGAATAAAAGGATTTTAATCACGAAAGTAGATTAAGTTTCTTTAGGAATCTTTATTAGTTTGCACAAATCTTAAAGGGCTTAATTTAATCTAATT
>JANHAO010000480.1:0-43091 GCA_026873985.1 Saraca asoca | reverse complement strand
CTTTGTGTTATAACTTGGGCAAAACAAATTATATTAGTATGCAAAATAGAAATATTCCTTTTGATTCCTATTTATATATTTTGTTCTGAAAGTATGTACTCACAGTTTGTGAATTGTTATACATTTTGGTAGGAGTTTTGAAGGTAATTCTTTTGAAGGCCCAATGCCCTCATCATTTTCCAATTTGATTTCTCTAACAAAGTTGTGAGTGCCATCACCAATTACTTGTATAATCCTTATAAAAAAACTCTCATATTAAGGCTTACTAGTTACTAGGCCTCAAACTGACCCTATTATAATGCCTTCCTTAATTCCATTTCATATAGACCTGTGATTATGATGCCAAATTTCATATAGACCTGTGATTCCATTTTGTATTTTTCTCTATCATATTCATCAACAAAAGAGCCTCATGAGCTTTCATTTTATTGGTAGAGAAGATCTAAAAATGGCTGAACTCAAAATTTAAGTAGTATATTTTGTCTTTTATAGAATTTTGTTGAGTTAAGTTTGTTTAGGGGGAAAAATAGGGAAAGCAACACAAAATAGGAATTAAGATTGAACGGATGAAAGGAAACTTGGAGAATACTTGGTGAGAGATGCTGCGAGCCTGCAAAAGTAATAAAGGTATAGAAGCATTAAGGGCAAGCTTCATTGATGATGGTGATGGTTTGACCGTGGCTCCAGCTTGACGGTCTATGGTGATAGCGGGCAGTGGCTAAAATAGAGAGGATAGCGGGCAGTGGCTAAAATAAAGAGGACTTGGATGGCGACGACATGCTTACTAAGCTATGTTGCTGGCATGGCTGTTGTGAAAGAAGTTAGAGATGGGGACTTCTCTGTGATAATGGAATTTGAAAATGGGAAAATGCTAGAGAGTAAAGAGGCGTCGAAAAAAGAAGGGGAGAGGGAGGAAGATTGCTGGAGCTCATTGGAGGAAGGTTGTTGATGGAGAAGAAGAAAAAGAACGTCGGAGGTGGAGAAGCTTCAAGAGAAATGAGAGTGCAGAGGGAGAAAAAAGGGAAGGGGGACAAAAGGAGAAGAGGACAACTATTTAGGTTTTAGAAGATTCCAACGAAAATTCAAATTTCCATTGGAAACATTTTTTGAATTTTTTTTTTAAAAACAGACATTCCAATAGAATTTCCATCTGTTGGAATAATCTGTTAGAAAATCTTATTTTTCTTGTAGTGGAAAGAAATAAAATGATTGTAGACTTTGTTTGGTTGACACTATGAAATAAAAATGTCTATTCTCATAGAGAGTAGCCATTTCATTAAACGATGGAATTCCATCCCAAATGCAGAGTGATAGAATGATCTCTTTGTTAAACAATGAAATAACATTTTATTAATATCTCTTATATTTTCATATAATCTAAAATTATGTTTATATTGATAAATAGTAAAACAATGTAAACATTTCAATACTTTTATTATAAAAATGTTTTGCTAATTATAGATTTAACAATAGAATTTAAAAAGGATATCATTTTATGATTCATAAAATAAATATTATTATTATAAAAATCATTTAATATAAAATAAAAATTAGTGAATTAGAATTTTAATGCTTTTACTAAAGAAATTTTTTACTAATTGTAATATTAATAATAGAATTTAAAATATGATATTTTTATTATTTATCATATAAAAACTATTTAATAAAATATTTAATTTTGATTATTAAATTAATAGATATTTATTATTCTTGTGATAAGGATATTATTGTCATTAACTACTCTTTTTCCATTCCCTTCTTATACTATTTTATTGTATTTAACATAAAAATGGAATGGAATGACCATTCAATTTCTAATCACACAGAACATAGTTATGAAATGATCATTTTATTCTCATTCTCATTCTTTTACCCTTTTCTGTTTCATACATTTGCATTCCATCCAACCAAATGACTCTTTAATGATGCTTATGGGCATTGATTAAGGAATATTTAATGATGATTGGAACATTCAATTTCCAAAAATTTATGTACTTTTACTTAATTTATTGACAAAAATGTACTTTTGATCCCTTAACTTTCATTGAATTTTAATCTTATCCTCTAAGTTTTATTTGAAGCAAATATACCCCTTGATTTTCTAAAAACATACAATGTTACTCATTAGCCTAAATCTATTTGATTTTTTAACAGAAGTGTGTACATAGCATTTTATGTGACTAAAAGTAGCTTTATGTGCTTACATATTTTTTTTCCTTTTTCCTTTATTTTTCTCTCTCTTCTTTTTTCTCATTGACCACAGAGAAGAGAAAGAATGAATCATCAAAACACTGCATTGCATGTTCACTCTTATTTAATTTGTTTTTTCACACATCACATCAAGCACATATCATCCTTTTATGCACATAGTAAAGCAATACACCTGTCATAGTCTAACAAATAACCAGACAAACCTTAACTAATTATCTAACCAACTAGTAAACTAACTCTAACCACATGTCAATTTGAATTACTATACAACATAGGTAAGCTTCTTATTAGCATGTAATCATATATAAAAAGCTTTTCATCCTTACTAAAATAGTAAAACTTGAGTGGGACTAAATTCTCATGATCTATTCCCTATCATTATCATTGTGTTGAGTGGGGGCAAGGAGAGGAGAAGTTGGTGACGGTAAGGGTAAAGGAGAAATAGAGAGAGATTTTAAAAATGGAAGATAGGGATAAAGAGAAAAACAAAGGAAAAAGAAAGAAACTATGTAAGTGCATAGGGTGATTTTTAACCGTGTAGGATCTCATATATGTAACTCCCTTAAAAAACTAAACAAAGTTAGGCTAGGGAGTAACATTGCATATTTTTGAAAATTAAAGGATAAATTTGCTTCAAATAAAACTTAGGAAATAAAATTGAAATTTTAGTGAAAGTTAGGGATCAAAATAAATTTTTGCCTGATTTATTTGTAAACTATTATAATAAGTTAAGAATGAATAAAATAAAAAAAATGTAAATTTCTAAAAATTTTATATTCTTAACTAGTACTCCTTACTAGAGCTCTAAGGGCACTAGTTAACAACACTATTAAGGGCCATTTGGTTGGGGATAATCTAAGAAGGGAAAAGGGATGAAAGGTCCTTATTCCCTTTGTGTGCATTTGATAAAAAATAAAAAAAAAACTCATTTTCTTTCCTCATTTTTCCTTAATGATTTTACCCTAAATCAATTTCAAATGATTCCCCTAACCTCCCAAGGTTTTAAATTCCTCTATTTTAAGTTTTAGGTCTCAACATATCTTCCCCAAACCCTAACCCTCATCCACACCTCCTTGCTCCAATATTCATAGCTGGACACCAGTGACAGACATGTCGGTGACCTCATGGAAAAAAGGATTTGAAGGTGTAGGTGTAGATAATGATATAGAGGTTATGTAGTGTCTTACTTTTTTTTTTCATGGTTTCCAACTTATATGATTTATTAAACACCATGAAAGGAAAAAGTTGGGTGTGATAGATATGCTTTAATAGAGTAAAAATTTTTCAAAAGTTGTTACATATTAGCTTTCTTAATGTCTAATGTTGGAACAATAGCACCAAATATTATTAATCTTATTCTCATTCTTTTCATCCACTTTAATTGAGGGCTTTGGTTTTTGGCCAAATGGATGCTTTTAATGCGTGAGTTTTGAAGCCAACAAACTACTTTCTATAATCATAGCTTGTAAAAAATAAAAAAACAATTGATTGATTCCCCTAGTGAACCAAATGATAGCAAAAGGAATCAAGGGGAACTTGGATAGTCATGGGCTATTCCTTTCCTTTTTCTCTATTTCCTTTTGTTGATTCCTTTCCTTTTCCCCAGTTTGAATTAAATGGCCTCTAAGTACTTCTTTTAACTTCTTCATTAGTAATTTCTATTTACTTAGGTTTGATTTTCCTACTTCCCATCACATCCAAAAATATTTGGATTAGTTAGACAATATAATTTTGCATAAAGAAAAGGAAGTTAGAAGGATAGAAACTCCCATTCACCTGGTAGAGGGAATATCTTCTACATTCCTAATTTTCAATCATAGGCATGGCCTAAATCACAACTTAGGCAATATCTCATAACTTGTTAAAAATTCAGTAAATAAAATTTAAGAAATAACAAAGGTCAGATAAAATGAACTCATATTAACTTTTGATTCTATCAATTTATCTCAGATTTACAAAATTAGATCAAGGATGCACTTGACCTTTTCCTTGCAAGCTTTTAGCTCTTAAAGGCTTTTTAGTTGCATTAGGATTTTGATTCTTCAAATCTTGTCACCTATATTTTTGTGCCACCAAACATTAGTCGATTGACCAACCTAAGGAGTTCGATTGACCAACATAACCAATCAACCGATCGATGGGTTAGCCCACCCTTCGGGGTTGGCTCCAAGTCTAACCCACTTAACTCATACTCGAGTTCAGTTAGATTAACCCTAGGGGTGTTATAATTTGTCATTTTTAGAATGCCCTTGTACTTGTTGTAGCATGAACTACAATACATCCAACATGAATGAAAAATGTCAAAATCCTAATCAAAATTATAAAAAAAAATCATTTTTAGATCTGCAATTAATTCACAAATAACAATACAACATTAAATCTTTAAAGAAAAAAAGAAAAGAAAATGATATAAATTTTAAAAGAAACAAACCTATATAATTTCTATAGATCTTAAGTGTCTTTGATTATTGCATTACAAGCCTAACCTTGCTAGTTTTTCTTGTGTTTCAATAGTTTTACATTTCTAGTGCTTATCTCCTTCCATTGATTTTTTTTCCTTTCTTAAATCGGTATAGCTTTGTTTTCCTAACATCATAAAAAAAAATCAATTAATTAGAAGGTCTTGACAGTACAAAATGAAGTTAAATATTAACAAGAAAACCCATAATTTCTATTCAAATTGATACATCTTCGCTTTCTCAAGATCCTCAAAATCTAAAATATGTCATAAAAATCTCAATTTGAAAATTTGTAATTATCAGGAAGATAACATAAAATTTTGTTTCAAATTAATACATCCTGGCTTTTTGAAATTTCTAAAAAATTGAAGAAAGAACATAAGTAAAATAATAATTTCCACTATTATCAATTATCCAAATTTAGAATCAAACAACCATTACAAGAGGACGATGGCTTCTGATGGTTGAAGTGGTTGATGTGGGACTCATCAATAGAAGTGGATGGTATGATGGTTGGAGGATAATGTGTGTGTGTGTGAGAGAGAGAGAGGACACTTCTAGAGAAGGTGTGCCTTGTTGGAGAAGAAAGGGAAAATGAGAAAATGAGGGAAATAAAAGAAAAGAAAAAGAAAAAGGAAAGAAGGTGTGCCTTGTTGGAGAAGAAAGGGAAAATGAGAAAATGAGGGAAATAAAAGAAAAGAAAAAGAAAAAGGAAAGCCAATTGGTAGAAGAAGTTGCCATTATACTTAGAGGAAGGGTTACGATTGTTTTACAAATTTCTATGTCATATGATGTTTCACCTAAACATGACGCATCGTGTATAGCAAAAATACAAGCTGCATGGTAGAATTGGTCATATTTTATTATTATTTTTAATGGGTGCTACAGTACAACACTTTGTATCATAAACTTTACCTTAATTGAATTACTTAAAAATGAAGTATTTGATGTGTTTCTATAATGTATCTAGTTTCTATCGATCATGGCTACAAATAAGATTTTAAAATTCCAATACTTCATAGCAAGTTGGTAAATATGTCTTATCCATACCAATACTATATTAGGTAATACTTCAACACATTTGAAATTTTGTAAATTTTTATAAAATTTTAACATAAAAAACTATTTTAGTGTAAAGTCTTACAACTATTTTCATAATTACAATTTTATATAAAGTTTACATGTTAGAAGCATATAATTGTTATTCTATCAATCAATATTGTAATTAAACAATATTTAATTTTTTTATACAAATATCTCATTAACGGTGGATTTTGGTTCTGGGCTAAACTCTAACCAATGAAAGATTCTTTTCAGATCTCAAACTGTAATCTAGTTCTAAACATAGCAGATAAGTGAAGAAGGTGAGAAAAAGAGGAAGAGTAACTAGAAACACATAGCCTTTTAACGTGGTTTAGCCAAATTCAGATAGTACCAGACCCTACGTCCACGATAGTGTATTGTTTTGGAAGTATTTTTATAGAATTTCAGTATGGTGGTTTCAGCCCCTCTAACGTTCATCTCATTCCTTCTATTTATAGAGGAGAGAAGGTTACAATTGTAATTTTAGAAGTTGCAAATATGTTACATCATGCAATGTTTGTACAAGACAAAGTGCATTTTTCAATTCGGCTACTATAGATTGCATTCTACGGATGAGACCCTTGTCTCCTGAGCATTTCGTATGCTTGTCTCCTACCCATGGGACTTATAGGTGGAAAGTTATTCTTGGGTGAACTAGATCTTTTATTCAGAGGTCGTTGTCGTTTTCGCCTGGGACTGAGCTCATTCTTGCTGAAACGAGCCCGTGTGAGGAAGGTTACTGACCATGCGAGCTGAGGCTTTGCACCTCAACTACCTTAGCGAGCTAAAGCTCTATAGCTATCAAGGCCTTTTATTATCCCATTCAGAGATCTCACCCATAACATATATTTTAATAAAAAATTATGAAAAATGTAATTTTTTTATATAATCCTATTATATTTTAGGCTTAAATACAATTTTGTTCCCTTAATATACAAATTAATCGCATTTAGTCCTCTTAAGTATAATATTCTATTTTGGTCCCTCTAATATACAATTCGGATCATATCTAGTCCACATTAATAACATTAGTCAAATTGAAGATTGAAACTCCTAATTGACGTATAGAGTTCTAATAGAATCCCAACATGGTAATTACTAGGAGAGAAATTAGTTAGTCATGTGATGTTAATGGCTAAATTTGAGTGGGACTTGCCTTAAGTGAGTCATGCGATTTACATTATTTCTAACTTAACAAGATTAGTTTCATTGATTTTCTCCTATATGGTTTGCCAATCTGGGGCCCTATTGAAGATTTGTGTGGCAACTAAGATTTTCTAATTTAAATTTGACAAAAGTTACTAATTTGGATCAAATTTGGTTCAATTTGTACATTAAGGGGACTAAAGTAAAATATTTTATTTAAAAGGGAACAAATGTAATTAATTTGTATATTAGAAGGATCA
The DNA here is from genome assembly GCA_026873985.1 of Saraca asoca. Taxonomy (NCBI): domain Eukaryota; kingdom Viridiplantae; phylum Streptophyta; class Magnoliopsida; order Fabales; family Fabaceae; genus Saraca; species Saraca asoca. Next base: position 35,932 of record JANHAO010000480.1, on the reverse strand, counting down.
AAATTATAATTAAACCAATGTTTTATGATTTTTGATGTTTCTTGTCGATGTTTGAACAAAAAGAAGAAAGACTATTGCTAGTGGTTAAATATATTCAACGTACATGGCAAGAAAAAAAATTCACATACACTCATAGTGAGAAATTTAATAGATTTAATTATAATTTTAGTCAAACTAATATATAAATTGTTCATATTTATTTCTTTTTAGTATAATATTTTATTGAAAGTTTTTGGGGTACAAATTATATTTTATTGTCTCCTATATAACAATTTTTTCAATAGATAATTGGCATGTGTAAATTGTTTTTGATAAGCAAAATGTATTCGATTAAACAATGAAATGGAGTTTTCTAAAATATGGGATATACCTAGCAAAATTTGTTGCTTTGATTTCTTCAAATCATCATGTAAGATTCACAGTGCTTTTGACATCATTTTCTCGAAATCGTTTTTGTGTTTTGGCTTTTGGTTTTGTGTAGATTGACATATATAGCCCTAAAAAGCTTCAAAATCAAGTTTTCAAGAATGAAGTGATGAAATACTGGTTGGAGTTGGATTTGGCCTCTACATTTTGTTGAGGGATTCTGATTCTAAAGAAGAAAATCCTAGGAGCTAGAATTGGATGAATTTAAGCTTGAACACATTGATAGAGAATTTCAATTGCTCCAGGTTCTTCGAATCAATTTTCTTTTTAAAGCATCTTTCTCTTTCACCTTTCTTTCCTTCTTCACTCAATTATGGACCATTTTGTCATGAAGAAAATTTAGCGTTTAGACTATATGCTTTTCTCTGTATTTGCTCTATTTTTGTTTCTTCATTGTTTCTCTATAGAAAATGAGATGATTTTGTTTCTTCTATGCTCATTCTTTGTTAATGGAATGGTAAATTCTGTCGAGAAGAGTTGAAGAGAAAGATGGGCTTTCTCTGTTATGCCATTGTCATTCATTTCAAATTGATTTATCCCACCTCTCTATTGCTTTTTCTTCTATACAAAAGGTTTGAAGATGAAAGAGAATCATTAAGTAACACGTTATCATAAATTAAGGATTTAGATATTATGAGCATGAGATTAAGGGCTCAGATATATGTTACATAAAATACAACAATAAAGGCACTAGTGTTACATAACCTCCCTATTTTATTTTGTTCTCTCTAATATACAAATTAAACTAAATTAGGTCTACATTAATAATTTTTCTATCAAATTAAATATTAAAAATCATAATTGACACATAAAACTATGGTACTCCATGTTGACAATAACTAGAAAGAAGATGAGAGATTCATATGATGCTAACAACCAATTTGAGGATATTTTTCCATCATAATTGTGTTAGAATTTTTCATATGGACTTTCATAGTCCAAAATATTTTATAAAACTTAAATTATACAAAGGTTAAATTAATATTTTATTAGCCCATTATAAAGTGATATTATTTTCGGGCATAAAATCACACTTGAACTATAAGTAATTTCTAGATATGTGAGCCTTGTAATTGGGCTATCCTATAATGGGTCGACTTAGTTTAATGCAAACAAGGTAGGTCCTTACTCTTATCCTAGATCAATTATTGTAGTCTCCCAAATTCTAAAACACATTCTCTTATATGCAGTTAAGGATCGAGAGGAGTAAACCTACCATAATTCCCATTTATTGAACTCAATGCATTCACAACATTTGCAAGGTAAGTATTTTATGTTATTGTTATTAATTTGCATTTTATTTATGCTCTGTAACATGATAAGTTAGATCCAAGTAATTGGTTCAATTCTATAATGCAATTCTTGCAATTGGTATGAAAGCCAATTTTTTTATCATGTTGCATAGCTAAATATTATGCACATTTAATTAGAAGTTATTTGTATCATATTATTGATGAAATCAAGAAAGACTATGAGTTCATTGTTTCACAAAAATTATAATCTTACAACAAGAAGTAATTTGTAATTTTTACATGAATCATTTTGTGAATATTATTGATATATTGTGCACAAATAAATTTTAGAATTTGTATAAGTTTTAATGGTTTTGAAATGGAACCATAAAATAAAAAATTTCAAGGTTTGCCTGAAAGGGATTTGATCCAATTTATCAAAATTTGTGTTGTTTTCTTCAAATTGGTTTATAGTTTTGTTTCAAATTATCACACCAAACAAAATCCACAATTTAATTTGATTAAAACGAGTGTGTATAAAGTTTTTTAATGAAATTTTAAATGGAAAAAGCTATTTTTGGTTTCAGATTTGTAACTCAAAATCAAAGCAAAATTTTCCTAGTTTTGTACAAATGGATCCATGGGTTAGTTTTAGATGGATATTAGGATGAAAACCCATAAAATAATTGAGGTGAATTTGGCCTAAAATGGTCAAATTTTAAACTAGGTTGAGCTAGTTGTGTGCTAGTTCTAAGATCCCATTTCATAGACAAACAAGTTGAGAAGATGAACTATGCATATAGACATGCGAAGCCCACGTGCACATTAGGTGCATGTAGCCCATGTGCCACTATGCCAGCGCCCAACGATGGTGGTTTGAACATTGTTTTGTTCTTGTCACATACCAAATTTTGGAGACGTGATTGGCACAAATCACCCTATGGATGGTGATTTGCAAATCTTGAGCAATCTTATAATGAAAACATGTTTCATAATATTGAAAACATGAAAATAATGCAAAAATTATATCTTTTAAGCTCTTTCTTAAAACTCATGATATGCAAGATTTTAATGAAAATTATTTGAAATAAACAATTTTTTTGCAGTTAAAATACAATCCTTTTTGAAAGTCATAATCATAACTAAAAATGTAATGTCTAATTGGATAGACATTAACTACTAAAAGATAACCAAGAAAACTACGTATTTGATTTCATACACATATAATCTTTAGAGAATCTCTTTATTGGAATAATCTTTTCAAATTCATTAACCTAAAAATATTAATGAATGGGGGTGAATATGTTGACTTAGTAAGTAAAATGCTAACCTAACTTTAGGTTGAAAACTTTTTTAGTCATATGTATAGTATAATACATAACTTATAAGATATATATATATATATATATAGTGGAAAAATATAATTTTGAAATAATATCATGCAACAATCTCTAAAGCTTTCCTACATGATCTTTACTTATAATTTATCCTCAACTTTCTTTACTAGATCATTCATTCATGAATCATACATAATAAGAGATATGACCCTTACTCTTCTAAGTCATCATCAATGACTATGTAAAGCTTATATACCTTACTTTACTAAATCATATCAAATGGCAATGTAAAGATTGCTTCCTTTTTTTTTTATTATATTGACAATAAGGTATACTGGGAGCAATGTTCTTGTGTTTTTTCTTGTCATGTCATATAGTTTGTTCTATAGGACTGTTTCATTTCTATTGTGCCTAGAAGCACTTATCCTATAACATTCTGTCACATAGATGACTCTATCCTAAAACCCTTGTTGTATAGGAGGTTATTTGCTAGTAACCCTTTACTATACGGGAGACCTCATGTGCATTTCTTAGTTCATGTAGGTCCAACAATATCTTTTGCTAGTTCACAATCATACATGGTGGTCCCAAAATTGAATAAAAATTAAGATCTTGTCTTTATTCCTTTAGGGGAATTTCATACTCTTTATTGATTTAAATGAATTTAACAACTAAGTCAATTATAATGTAATTGTTAACTTTAATTTTCAAGTCAATGCACAGCTGAAGACTTTCTTGTATCAGATTATATGGTTAACAGTCAAATTGTTTATTGACTAAAATAGTAGAAAAATCACATTACAAATTTTATGTAGAAATAGAAAATATGTAAAAGTATAAAAATAGTAATGAAAAGAATCAATACACAAATCTTTAAAGTAGTTCAACTTGAATTGAAATAACAATTCAAGTCTACTCCATTAGATCAATCCTTAACCAGATGATCTATTCTATTACTAATCATAGGATTTAAATCGGGCTCCTGAATACTAATTTTATAATAAGAATTCTTACAGGACTTTTGCAGACCTATGATACAAAAATTATATATCTTCACCTAACTATGATAAATCTCGCAGCTAAGAAGAATTACAAGAATTCAATGCACTTTCTATAAATTGTAATCAACCTCACAATTCTAGAAGGATGCAAAGGGAAAATCAATCTCTTCCTTTGTATGTAGATTCCTAACCCTAGAAATCTAAAAAGTAAATCAAAATAGAGTAAAGAGATACCAATAATAAATTGAGATGTGAATCTCAATTATCTAAGTAGAAATCTTCTTCAGATTGCTTAAAGATTAATTGAAATGTTGAAATCAAGTGAGGTAATGAATATCAGGTGTAAGCTCTAAGTTCCTATGTTTCTTGTCACATTGAGTTATGAAAATAAAATGAGATTTTGTCTATTTATAATTGAAATAAAAATAACTGATTTTCAATCCTTGAATTGATTTGTAGTGATTATAACAAACTTGTAACTAACTAATCCATTTATGAATCGATTCAGATGATGTGAAAATTCATCATCGAATTGATTAATAAATTAATTTAGAAAAATTCCAAACCTTCGGTAAGAAAAGTTTTCTTCATAAATCAATTGATGAATCGATTCAAGTTTATTGCACAAGTTTTCTACTAATGAATCAATTCATATAGTAAAAAATAGTTTTTATAAAAATTTAAGTTGTGAAGGAGCATGTAAAATGTTTGTTTGAAAACTTTTGATTTAAAACTCATTTTAAATGATTTATTTTACCACAATGTAAATTGTTTTAGAAAATATAATTCAACAATTTGAATAAGATTTCAGTTACAAAAGATTCTATGAAATCAAAGAAAAACTTAGAACTAATGCCGATCTTTTAAGTATTATTTTGATTGACTTCGAACTTGTAAAACTAACAAAACTTAAACACATAGTTAGATTAAGATATTAAGCAAGATTGTTTTTCAATATCAAAACTGAATAAAGTAAGCTAGCTTGGCTGAAAATCTCCCTAGGCTAACAATACATACATATACACACATTTCATCTTTGATCATTTCTGTCCTCATCTTATTCTAATTGTCTTTCGTGTAAAATTTTGTATGCTGATGTGATGAGACATATTATAAAATGTCATCTTTGAAAGGAAAAAAATTCATTTTGTGAACATAATTGAAATTGTTAACATAAAATAATATGTAATTAAATAAAATAAAATCATAAATTTATGTAAATAAAATAAAATATTTTTAAAATAATAATTTTAATTTTAATAAAAACTAATAATTTGATAAATTTTAGAAACATAAATAATTTAATTAAATAAATAAATATTTTAAGGAAATGAGATTTTGGAATTCAAAAATCATAATTTACATAGACTATGGAAAATTGATTTTTAATAACTTTTTATAATTTGTAATATTTGTCCTTATATGCTTATACAAGGTTGAGATTTCTAATTTAATCCTCAACCTAAACCATTTCTACATTATCATATAGAATCCATTTTATACATATATAGTAAAACAATTCCAAAATACTAACCAAAATCACCTTCCCACATGCATTGTGGCATAAGACTAATTTCATCAATTTTTTCATTGTATGTCTAATCTATGATCTCTTACTTGCAACATTTTTGGCCTATTTCTCATAGATTATTTTAACTAAATTACTTGTATCTAACATTCAAAGCATTTGACAATTTTCAAAAAAATATAATTTTGTATGAAAAGGAAGTCAGAAGGTGCAGAATCCCACTTATCTTAGTAGGAGAGAAATCTTCCAAACCTAACATCAGAGTCTTTACCCTGATTCTAACCAAAACCCTTAATGTTGAAAAAATTGCAACAATTAGAGAGAAATAAAAACTATGAAAAAAAAAAGGAAACTAAAGAGAGGATTTGACATTATTAGCCCAAAACCTTTACCTTAGGTTTACACCTTTGAAGAATGCAAACCAAAACCCCTTTATGTGGAGCAACATGGTTTGGGAGCTACTTAATTGTAAATGAGGCTTGTGGAAAACATTGTAGAGGTTGTTCCTTGTATAGGCACAAAAAGGTGGTCAGTTGACTGCACTGTGCATGGCCAATTAACTGCACTGTTCATGGTCGATTGACCTATTGTGTCCTTATCAATTGGTTGACTACTTTCGGGATCTGGTTGACCAATTGGTGTAGTTCTTGAGGTCTTTTGCAACCTAGTCCTTGGCTCAACCTATCATGTGGTCTTATCTTGATTTGGGTTTTAAGTTATGAAATTTCATTATGCTACTTTTCACACATAATGGTTCATTTTTGTCTAAGCCTATGTTTTGGGGATGTTACAACCAGTCACTTTTCTGGATCCATATTTGAATGTAGTCAAGTTATCCCTAGGAGAATGTTATAACAACTCTCTTTAAGTTGAAATTTTTGGCCCTTTTTTCATAATTTTTTGGAATTAAAAAATATTTATTTATTTTTACTCAATTTACTTGAATATTAATTTAATATTATTTGGCCCTAAAAATTTTACCATATAATTCCTAGATGTTAAGCTATTATATGAAAATTTTCCAGTATAAATGTGACTGTTTATATGTTAAATTTATTTTACATATATATATGGAATTATTATTATGTAGGAATTATAAATTGTTTATATTATGCCATAAAATTTTATGTAATTGTGTATTCACTACTGTGGGATTAGTTGCATAAGATTCTATTGAAGATTAAATTATTTGGTCTGATATCTAAGAGAGTGCTTTGTTGATAATATGTGTATCCTATCAGTATAATATTATTAATATAGTTTGCTAGCGATAATATGAGAGTTGTGGTTGAGATTGTGTTTCTAGAATTCTAAATACCTTATCAGTATTGAGTTTTAGGAATATAATATTTAATTCTTGTATTATATTATAGAATCTTAAATACCCTATCAGTGTTAGGTTTTGTAGTACGTTACTACTGAGGAATTGCATAGCTATCGAGGAAATCTTATAGTATGACTACGTTAAACATGAATTTTTGAAAATTTATGATAAATTTCATAAATTGTTATTTCTTCAACCTTATTGCCCATACAATTAGCTTTTGTAAAAACATTGAATGACATAACACCAATTATGAGGACTAGGCTAAGTCATTAAAATTATATATGGCAATCATTTACTTGGATCTAAAATTGAGAGAGGAGGAATTGGTGATTGATGATAACCATATTGCTACACAAAGGGCTTTTCAAGATAAATGGACACATTCCAATATAGTGTGTTTGATGGTTATGAAGTATACTTTGAATAAGACCATTAGGCAAAGCATTGTTAAATATCTAAATGCTAAAGCCTTTATAGACTTTATAGTTAAGAAATTCGTAAAGTTTGATAAGGCCAAGAAAGGACATTACCTCTCATTGTTGAAGAAAATTGCTTATGATTGTGTTAATGGAGTTTGTAAGCACATCATGAAGCTGGTACACTACTACAATCATTTGAAGGCTATGAAAGTGGACTTAGGAGATAGTTATTGAATCTGGCATACTTTGGAATATCTTTTTTCTCAATTTGATGTTCTCAAGACATTATATCACGCTTAGAAGGGTGAGTAGACTATCAATAAGGTGATGTTTATTATTAGTCAAGTGAAAGATGATATGAAGAAAGAAAAGATTCATAGTCATCACTTCATTTCACATGGGTCAAATGCTAAGTGTGGGAATAATTCACATTTGAAGGATAATAAAAAGAAACATAGTTTTAAGAAGAAGAAAGATGATATGATTGGGCAATATTATAGACCCAAGAAGCCTCTATTCAAAGGGAATTGTAGGTGCTATAAGAAGTATTGGCACAAAAAGGTAGAATATTTTAAGCTTAAGAAATGGATTAAGAAGAAGAAACAAGGTATTTTTTTAGTTCTGATGTATTTTGAGTCTAATATTATAGACATTTTATCAAACACTTGGTGGTTAGACATTGGTATAACTATTGACATTACCAATTCTTTACAAGTATCGAGAAATAAGGTGAAGTCAAGTGATGGAAAGCTGGTAGTTGATTGTGAAATGGAGATAAAGTGTAAGTGGATCGTATAGGAGTAGTAGACTTAAGATTATCTTCTAGTCATGTTTTAGAATTAAGTGATACCATTTATATGCCTTCCATTTGAAGGGATTTTATATTGCTTTAGACTGATGTACATACAATTATCATTTAGTAATGAAAAAGTTAGTTTATTTTATGATTCTTCATTAGTTAGTTTTAGTTAGTTATGTGATGGTTTATATAAGATTAATTTAGAGTCTGCTTATGCAAATTCTATAAATACTGTGGTTAAAAACAAAAAAGGTAGAAGTTATTAAAAGGTTTCCAATGCTATGGCATAGGTGCCTGGGCTATATCTCTAAAGAAAAAATGGAGAGATTGATAAAAAAAGGGATTCTTTATGATTTGGACTTCTTTAATTTTTGTACATGTATTAATTGCTCCAAGGGAAAGCTCCTTACTAGAGCTAGCAAAGGAAAAAGGACTAGAAGACAAGATGTTTTGGGGTTAACTTACACTAATGTTAGTGGATCGATTATACCAAGCACTATGGGTAGATATAAATACTTCATTATCTTCATTGATGATTATTCAAGAATTGTCTATGTGGAACTCCTCATTAAAAAGGTAGGTCCTTGAATATTTTTAAGATGTTCAGGATTTGCAATTAAACTTAAATTGGGAAAGAAAATTGGGTGTGTCAATTTTGATAGAGATAGTGAGTACTGTGATAGATATAATGAAATTGGTAGAAATCTTGGTCATTTTGTGAGATATCTTCAAGATTATAAAAATGAAGCTAGTTATACTTTGCCTAAAATACTTAAACAAAATGGGATTGTAGAAAGAAAGAACTGTATGCTCATGGAGAAGGTGAGATGTATGTTGGTGCATTCCACTTTACCAAACTTTCTATGGGGTGATGCTTTAAAGATTGTGATGTATGTTTTAAATCAAGTCCCTAATAAGTTTGTGCCTAAAACCTCATATAAGTTGTTATATGGAAAAAAAACCCTAGTCTTAGGCATTTCCATATTTGGGGTTGTAAAGCTAAAATGAAACCATATAATCCATTACAAAGAAGCTTAATCTAAAGACTATTAGTAGTTACTTCATTGGATACTGTAGCATCTTTAGAGGTACCATATTTTACTATTTGACACACACTACAGGGTTATCGAGTTAGATTATATAGTTTATTTTGAGGACTGTTTGGACAATGAGAGTGAAGTATCATATTACATCTGAAAGAGATATAAATTATTATTCCACTAGCACTTTCATTGATCGAAACATACCAAGTTGATCTAGAGGATGGTCTAATACAACCAATGGTAGAACTAATGGTAGAAACTAGAGAGTTAGATGTACCACTAGTAGAAGAAAGAGAATAAAGTCCTATAAATGAAGAAGTACCTTTAATGAGATCTTAGAAGAGTTGCAAACCAACAATCACACAATTTTGATGTCAATGATCACAAATTTAGGACGCCATTTCAAGTTTTAACTCTTTAAAATGGATGAAAGATATGAAGGATGAATTGATTTCGATGCACCTAAATGATATGTGGGATATCATGAAATTACCTACTGATTGCAAGCTTAATAGATGAAAATGAGTTTTTAAGACTAAACAGGATGTAAAAGGGAGATTGAGAAAGATAAGGTCAAACTGGTAGTAAAGGGTTACACTTAGAAAGAAGGCACTAATTATAGAGAAAATTTCTCACCTATTTTAGCTAAGAACTTGTTTCGAGCTTTTATGGCGTTGGTGGCTTATTTCAATTGAGAGATTCACCAAATGGATGTTGAGATGACCTTCTTGAATACTAATTTGTTAGAAACTGTTTATATGAACCAGTTAGATTATTTCTAAGAGAAGGGTAAAGAACACTTGGTGCATAAAGTAAAAAGATTCATTTATGGATTAAAGCAAGCATCTAGACAATGATATCTCAAGTTTAATGAGAACATTGCTTCTCTTGGCTCAAAGAGAATGATATAGATCAGTGTATCTGTTTTAAGATAGATACAAGTAGATTTATGATTATGGTCTTATATGTGGATGATATTATCCTTGCAAGTAATGATATAAGCTTTTTGATTAAGACAAAGCAAATAATGTCATTGTATTTTGATATAAAGGATCTTGGTATAACTTCTTTTGTGCTAGGCATATAGATCCACTGTGATAGGTCTCAAGTCATATTGGCTTGTCTTAAAGATTTTACATTGAAAAGGTGCTCAAAAGGTTTAACATGCCTTTGTCCTCTCAAAGTGTTGCATCCTTCCAGAGTGGTGAGTTCTTATCTAAAGCCCAATGTCCTCAAAATGATGAAGAAAAATCAAGTATAAAAGTGGTCCCATATGCTTCTGTTGTTGGTAGCTTGATGTATGCTCAATTATGTACATGCCCTGATATTGCTTATGTGATTAGTATACATGGGAGATACTTAAGTGATCTTAGTCAAAGACATTGGATTGCTGTGAAAAAGTTATAAGCTATTTGCAAGGTACAAAGAGTTTTATGTTGACCTATGACAAATCCGATGATATGTAGATGATAAGAAGTTAACCCTTGGATACATCTTTATGATAGTAAGAGGAGCTGTTATGTGGAAAAGTGTCAAGTAGTCAATTACAATAACCTCTATTATGGAAGTAGAGAATGTCGTATGTTATGAAGCTACTCATGATGTTGTTTAGTTAAGTTTGATATTTGGATTTAAATTTGTTGAGAGCATTTCTAGGTCATTAACCATTTATTACGATAATGCTATTGCAATGAACTTCTCTTAAAATAGTAAAAGTTCTACATGTACAAAACATTTTGATGTTATATATCAATTTGTTAGGGAGAAGATACATAAGCATCATACATGTTGCCACATATCTTATACTTGCGGATCCATTAACCAAAGGCTTAGGTGTAAGATGGTTTTGTCAACAAGTGACTAGAAAGAGATAGTTTAGCCTTTTGAAGTTTAAGGTTAGGGGGAGTTTCATGTTTTTTATTAAAATGACGAACATATGTTATTGTTAATCTTGATATTTATGAAACATTTTTATGTGGCCATATTTATATAAAATATAGTTATTTATGAGCATTGTGTTATATCATGTTGATAGAGATGTATAAACCCTGTCTTATTAACGGGTTAAGATTAATGAATCTTATTTGGCATGTTGGATAGATATTTGGACCATTATATGGAGATTCACATATAATAACTTTTTTCTATTATGTAAATCTTGTTACTCACATTATGTTATGGTCATCTAGGTGTAGGTACTCAAACTTGTATGACATTAGTATCCTTATTAAATATGATGCTTTGCACTATTGGATACTTATGGTTTCAATTCAGACCTATAGTTGTAATAGTAATACAATTAATTTGACATTTCTTGTGCGGTCACATATGGTAATTTAGAGAATATTTTTTCTTTATTATGGTCTGAACTAGGTCAGGCAAGTGGGAGATCGTTAAAATTTTCCATAAGAACTTCCATATTTTAGAATATTTTATAAAACCTAAATTACGCAAATGTCAAATTAATATTATACATTAGTCCATTATAAAGTGATATTGTTTTAAGGCTGAAAATGACACTTAAGCTATAAGTGATTTTTGGATATGTGAGCCTTATAATTGGGATATCTTGTGACAGGTTAGTTTAGTCCAGTTAGGTTTAATCTATACCAAGTAGGTCCTTGCTCTCACCCCATCAAAATTTGCAGATATATTCTCCTATAAGTTGTTAGGGATCGAGAAAAGTGAACCTACCATCCCACTTGTTGAATTCAATGGATTCATAACCTTTGTAAGGTAAGTCATTGTTTTATATTATTGTTATTAACTTGCATTTTATTTATGCTACATGACATACTAATTTAGATCGAAATAAATAGTTCAATTCTATAATGCAAATTCTTGCAAGTTAGGTCACGTAATTTTTAATTTTCTTATGTGATAAGGTGAATTCCATTAATTTATCTTTTAGTAATTGTTAGCTTGGAGCTCCAATGAGACTCTATGTTAATTAGGATTTTCCATCTTCAATTTGACAAAAGTTACTAAGTTTGACCTAATTTATTCCAATTTGTATATTAAAGGAATCAAAATAGAATATTAGATTTAAGGGGATTAAATGCAATCAATTTATATATTAAGAGAATTGAAATGGCAATTAAGCCTTTTCAATATAATAATGTTTAAATAATTAAGGAAGATCAATGTTGTAGTTTGATTCAATGAACTAGAGCCAAATGTCATAGCTTAATTTAAACTATATATTTCATAAAGTTCACTAGGAATGAGCTAGTGATGAAGGGAAGTATTGTTAATAAACATAGCCACTAATATATTAAGTAAAAATCATTAACCTCTTGTTTGAAATCATAGAAAATGTGAATTCAATTTATTTGAAAGTGGACTCATGTATAAAATTGTTCATGAGTCCAATTTCAAATAAATTGAATTATAATTTTTTGCAATTCTAAACTAAGGTAAAAGAATCATCTCACCAATTATCTTTAAGGAATGATGGATAATTATCAATTCAATTTGCTCATTTAATCTTTATATGTTGTAATTTAAATTGTACAGCTTATCTTCTATAGGTTTTTCACATCTTTTTGTGGTAAGTGTATTGTAACTTAGTCTAATTATATTAAATCAACAAAAGAAATGCTTTTTTTTCCATTAATCATTGAAATAATGAGAGTTAGGAGTACAAATCTCTATAGGATAATGTTATATACAAAAATGGCCTCGAGAGCTCATAAGCCCCGGGCACGCCAAAGGCACTCAGCGAGCTTTGCTTCACCCATTAGAAAGTAGCATAGTGAAGTTGTCCCAACACCATCCCATGAAGCAAGCCCTCACCTCACAAGCCAATGACCCAGCGATCTAGCGAGAAGGTCACAGGACCCGCTCGCCAAGAAGCCAATCACCCTACTTAAGCTTAATATCTCATTATAGCAGCACCAAGCTTGCTACAGCAGTCCCCATGATGCCCCTAAGCCAAGAATTCCCACTCGGGATGCTCAGTATTTCGCTTGGCACAATAGCACCAAGGAGTAGACGTCGACAGGCTCAGGTCTATAGCTAACCTAAGAGGGCCACCGTGTAGCCTACATTTAGCAACGACTAGTTTGTAGCCTTTTACTATCTTTTCCATTTATAGCTTGATATAACACAACTGTAGCTTGTAATTAATGCATGTAACTCCTTCTTCTTCTATAAATAGGATTGCATTGTTAGAAGAGGGGGAGAAGAGGCCAAACTCTGTAAGCAGAAACACTGTTAAAATCATTTCTCAAGCACATTAATAAAATCTCCACCGTGGATGTAGGGTTTGGTGCCGCTCGGATTTAGCCGAACTATGTTAAAATCACCGTCTCATTATCCCTTCTTCCTCTCAGTCTATATTCTTTTGCATTTTGAAAGCAGTATTGGCTCCCTGAACTCCTCCCTGTCGATTGAAGTTTGGATTTCCCACACAAATCAAATTTCATCATCAACATTTTGGCACCATCTGTGGGAGCCATCTACTCTCTAAAGTCTATATTGTAGCCTAACAATGACCAAAGGAAGAATAACTCGGAGCTCAACCACTCCAGCCCTCCAACTGACTGACGCTTCCATTATGGGGGCTCACCAACAGTCTACTGCTCTCCTGAAAGTCAAGATGCACAAATGCCTGGTCAACCTCATTTGGCACTCGAAAGCACGATAAGAGAGATGGCGGAAACCATCAAAGTGTTAGTGTAGGCCCAAGCTCAGAGCACACATAGATAAGAAGAACTTATGCCATAGCTCTAGTAGCTTCATAAAGAGGCTTAAAAGGAAACTCATAAAGATCATGATAGTAGCAACTGGGGGGCTTTCAATGAGCAGGAAGCTCCACCCCTCAATCTGAGACATGCAACCAGATAATGGAGGAAATCCTCCACAGGCTCGAATGGCTAAAGGAGTATCCACAACCTCAAAACCATCATCCTTGCCACGAGGAAAGCTCCCCATTTTTTATGGAAATCAAGAAGCAACCAAGAAGCAACCTCTCCCACAAAAACTTAAAGGGCCAGCTATCCCGCTATACGATGGGAGCAGTGATCTGAATGATCACCTGGATACGTTTGATACTCAATTGGACCTTTAGATAGTTGATCCCCTAGTGAAGTGCCATGTCTTTCCCACCACATTAGGAGGAACGCCTCGGGCATGGTTCAAGCATCTCTCAACATGTAGCATCTATAGTTAGGAAGAATGCCAAAGGAAATTTGTTGACTAATACCGAGTGCTGAAAAAACAACTCATGCCTCTTTGCCACCTCACGATGATTTTTCAGTGCAAGGACGAGTCACTCAAAGACTATGTAACCTGATTCAAGCATGAGGCTAACTCTATGGAGAATCCTTTGGAAGAAAGCATTCTAACGGCTATTTCAGCGAGATTTCGCAAAGATAACAAATTGTACCAAAGCCTCTATAAGTCCCCCACTTGAAACCTTACCGAATTCTATGATTGGGTGACCAAACAAATACGATGGGAAGAAAACTTCAGAACGGAGGAACCTAAGCTTAAAGCGGGCCACAATGGTCCCACCATGAGCAAAAAGAGGGGTAGCGAGAGTCATAGTAACCCCACTCCTCATCTCATGAAAAAGGAAAAACATCAGCGACCTGAAGGCCACTTCGAGAGCTACAGCTTCCTGTCAGACACGCAGCACAAAATCTTTGCCGTAGAAAGACATAACGAGGACTTTGGGACACCTAGATTATGTGCTTATCACAATAAGACTGGACACACCACCTTAGGTTGTTGGGCATTGAAAGACACCATAGAAGGCCTCATTAGAAGAGGTCGACTATAAGATTATGTGGTAAGACCATTAAGACAGTGTGCTCAGTAGGCTTGATGAGTTGCCACCCAAGAGCCTGAGCCCTCCATCAGAATCATATTCTGATCTTGCGAGCATTCATTTGCCATCAATGGTGACTAGTTGTATCCACTATTATATGTTGAATTAATGTAAGTCACCGATTGGCCAAGCATTATCTAGACAAAAAGTTTTCACTCTATCATTGCTATCTTGCTTCAGCAAATGGTTTTCACCTCGCTACAGTGTTACTGTGCAATCCCGTTACAACAAAATCGAGGGTGAGATGGCCTTGAGCCTACCTCTCATCGCTCGAGGGTGAGACGACCCTTAAGCCTACCTCGTGGCTTCGAAAACAAAATCGAGGGTGAAATGACCTTGAGCTTATCTCGTAACATCCGAGGGTGAGATGGCCCCTGAGCCTACCTCATGGTTACGAAAACTCAAACAAAACAAAAACTCAGCGAACGGTTCTCACCTCACCGCGACAAAACAAAACTTTGCTAAATAAAACAAAACCTAGCCACCAGCCCACTACAACACAAAGAAACTAAAATAAAATCATTGTAACTTTCACACGAATTTCCTGTAGCTCTCATGCGGATGAATTTCCCACAGCTCTCATATGGACAAATTTCTCTTATTTCGGACAGGATTTCTCAGGCACAGCTTACATGCAACCCCTCTCTCGCTCACAACAGATTGAGCAGTCAAAAAAAATAAAGCACAGTTGATTAGCAAAAAAAAACATTTCATTAATCATCAGAAGTTTACATACAATGATGCACGAAGCATCCCATTACAGCATTTGAAAGAAGAAAAGCTTATACAGCAAAAAAAACCTTGGCCAACGAGGCAAAATTACATTAAAAGAAGAAGTGCAGAAACAAAGGCAAGAAGCTCCATGGCTTGGCACAACCATTCCTACAAGAAGAGCAGAAGGCCAGTCACCGAGCTTGGGCCTGCAGGAAGGACTGCTACTACCCAAGCTGCTCCTGCTTATTTCCTTCTGGCCAAATAAAAAAGTCATAGAAGCCGACTGGCCAAGTAGCAGCACCACAAGCAATGATCGAAGGAGGTGGCCCAAAGTTAACACAAGATCCCCTGGAGCCCGCCAGGTAGATTTTACGATGGTACCACATGCAATAGGTTATCTATGTCTTTCGACATTCTGCAACAGGCCATCTATGTCTCAGCAAGCTTCGTTGGAAGCCAAGACACCAAAACATAGGGGCATTTTAGTATCCTTTATTGAGTTTGTCTAGGATGAAAGAGAGAATGCCCCAGGCTATAAAAAGACCCACTCGACCCTTCGAAGAATCCAGAGGGTATCTGACGTGATCTTCATCCAATGGTCCGAAATGAGCGATAACGCCACACCAATGGATAAAAGTGGCAAACAGAAGAAAGCATGACCTAAAGTAGAACGGAAAGACATTTGAGATGATACTTCAGTCAAGAGAGGACACTGACTAAAGATACAAATCAAGCCTCAGAAACTTGCAACTCTTGGTCCGCAAAGAAAACCAAGAGTTGGGGGGCTTATGTTATATACAAAAATAACCCTGAGAGGTCATAAGCCCCAGGCACGCCAAAGGCACTCAGCGAGCTTCACTTTACCCATCAGAAAGTGGCACAGTGAAATTATCTTGGCACCATCCCGTGAAGCAAGCCCTTGCCTCATAAGGCAGTGACCCAGAGATCTAACGAGAAGGTCACAGGACCCACTCGTCGAGAAGTTGATCACCTTGTTCAAGCTCGATATCTCACTACAACAGCACCAAGCTCGCTATAGCAGTCCCCATGATGCCCTTGAGCCAAGAATTTCCACTCGGGATGCCCAGCATCTCACTTGGCACAACAGTAACAAGCAGCGGACATCAACAAGCTTAAGTCTACAGCTAACCTAAGGGGGCCACCCTACAGTCTACATTCAACAACGGCTAGTTTATAGCCTTTTACTGTCTTTTCCATTTATACCTTGATGTAACATAATTGTAGCTTATAATTAATTCATGTAACTTCTCCTTCCTCTATAAATAGGATTGCATTGTTAGAAGAAGGGGAGAAGAGGCCAAACTCTGCAAGCAGAAATTCTGCTAAAATCATTTCTCAAGCACATTAATAAAATCTCTGCCATGGACGTAGGTCTGGTGCCGTCCGAATTTAGCCGAACCACGTTAAAATCACTATCTTTTTATCCCTTCTTCCTCTTGGTCTATCTTTTTTTGCACTTTGGAAGCAGTATTGGCTCTCTGAACTCCACCTTGTTGGTTGAAGTTTAGGTCTCCCACATGAAACAAATTTCACCATCAACAGATAAAATTGAGACATACCTACAATGAAGAAATTAAACTAAAGCTAGCCTACAACTAAAATCAAACACAAGAATTAAACTAGAGCTAACCTACAACTAAAATCAAACATAGGGTGAAACATGGCTAATAGTAGTGGAATATCCTGGAGGTTAATTATAATCCATGAACTCTATAGTATGCTTATTCGAGTAAGAGTGGAAAGTTATGATGTGTTTCTTGGCACTAAAGAAAGAAGAGTCTTAAATAAAATTTTCCTGGAAAACGATGATGGACTCCCACTTTGCTACATGAAATCTTATGCTCGATCTTCCAAGGATTTTAAAGCGTTATGAAATTTTCTAGTATAATTCTCAACTCTATAACTTTCGTTAACAAATATTAGTGGTGATGGAGGCCTTCAACAACAATGATTGGTGTAGTAGCTCTTAATCTAATATTTTATCGATATTGATGCTAAAAATCCTTCTCTTAGATAAATGACAATAATTGAGCAAAGGTCGATTGCATTGTGGTAGCCAATGCAACTAGGCTACCACGAAAGTAGTGTTGCAACCTACCACGAGAGAGGATCCCATAGGATGTTGAAAATAAAATGAAAAATGGGGATTTTAATGAAAAACCTTCACCAATTTAGGGTTCGGCACAACTTATTGCAACATAATCTAGTTGACAATAGTTTGAACATGCTTTCCTTATTTTTTTCCTTCTTAAAAAGAACTAAGATAGGGTGTCTAGCATTAGAAAGGATAAAAAGCTCCAAACCTTTGAACATGAAGCAATTTCCTCAAATTATTTCCAAAAGAATTGCGTTTACTTACATTAAAACTTTCTTGTTTTTGCTAATTCAACTCAATAATTTGGTTTTCCAATTTTGAATTTTGATTTTTAAATTGTCTAATTTCTTCATTCAACTTTTGACATTGTTTTGTAAATAGCAACTTTAGACACCAAACTTTGATTCATAGCTTCCAAATGGAAAACTTTTTCTTTAATAACTTGACTCTTATTAATCTTTGATTTTGTAATTATCTAATGAAGATATTTGTCCTTAACAACTGCAATCAACATATATGTGAACAATTCTTCTAAATTGTTGACACTTAATTTTGTCCAGGTTAGGAGTGTGTATTGTAAAATTCAAAATGAAAGAAATACTAAAAATTAAAAGAAAAGAATGAAAATGTAAAAAAAGAGTAAACATTAAGATATAAAAAATCAAAATAAAAAAAATCTTCACTTGTCATATGTCACACCCTAGGGTGCATGTTAAGTTAAATTATATTAACTATTATGAGATTTGTAGTTAGGGAAGAACATCTTTTTTTTTTCTATCTTTAGAGTCAAACTACATTAACTCTTCTGAAAAGTGTAGCTGGAAAAGAACACTTTTTTCATCTTTAGGGTCAAATGGCACTGATTTTTATGGGTAGTGTGGTTGGAAAAGAATATTTTTTTCATCTTCAAGGTCAAATTAAATTAACTCTAAGAAGTGTAATTGGGAAAGAATACATTTTTTTTTATCTCTGGACTCTTGCAAGTTTAATTTTATAGCTCTTAGTCTCTTTTATCATGTGCAACAACTTGGTTGTCTTTGAATTGTTTTTAAGTTGCATTAAATGGAAATCTTTGATAAAATTTGGCTTAAAAAAGTTTTCTTACTATAAGAAGGGAGGAAGAAGCCATTGATATAGGACAGAGAGAAGAGAGAGCTCATTATGAAAGAAACTTTCACCATTGTTAGATATATATTTCTTCATACTCACCCAATAAAAAAGTCCTTATTACTTGAGATGTTGAAATCTACACCACCTTGAAATTGGCTACAACTTCTAGCAAAAAGGTAAGTCTATATTCATTCTTTTTCCTCCATAAGCACACTTAGCATTATCTTTGTAGTCTCATAGATTCTCATTATGCACATAGAAAAAATAAAAACTTTTGCTTTCCTATTCATTCTCAAAAAGAAAGAGAAAAGTGAACTACCTCTTACCTTGAAGAAATATGTGAGGGAGGAAAAAAAAAGTCTTATATCTAGAAGAAGGAGAAAAAAAGTAGGAATGATGGTTGTTTAGGAAGAAGGATAAAAGAAAAAAAAAAGGAGATCAATACAGAGAAATTAATAGCAAAGTAAGAGAGAGAGAGATGAGATAGGTATGTTTCTGACATCCCTTGGACTATAAGGAAAAAGAAATGATAATAGAGGGATGAAGAAGAAAAGGGAAACAATTCAAATGGAAAGGATGATGCTATCCCATGAAATTTATTATTATTATTATTATTATTATTATTATTATTATGACTAGTTTGAATTTTTTAAAAGGATGAGAAGGTAAAAGTTATAGTAATTCAATTTTTAGTGTGTTCTTGCATTTCTAATCTTACTCATATTACATTTTTTTGTTATATTTATATTTTTCATAACAATTATTAATACAATTATATGATAATAGGTAATAAAATTAGGGTAGCATTTATTTCTTAAAATAATATTTTTATTGTATAATTTCTATGATGGAATAAGCTAAAAAGAGACTAAAAAATCGGCCTTTTTTAACTTCTTGAGGTGAAAAGCATTTTGAAAGTTAATCCGGGTACGTTAGTGAAACTTAAAAGAAATCCCCTAATATAATTATGCAAGAAATCATTAAATATTTATTATATATACTATATTTCAAGTTGTTTTATTTTATTGCACCTCCACATGTATCTTTAGTATAAATAATAAGCTTTTTGGCAATGATGGATCAAAATTGGAGAATCCAACTACAGATGCAATAAATATAGTTCCAATTTTTTGAAGGCAATTCTTGTGCTTAAATTTAGCTATAAAGTTAAATAGATTTGACACATTAAATTCATAAAATTTAAGGATGTTGTGTTATAACTAAAAGAAGGATGAAACAATGACAAAAAAGGAGAGTACAAATGAAAAAAAAGGTCAAAAAAGGAACATGACTAGTAAACTAAATGAGGGGATGGGAGTCAATTCCTATCACCCACTTTCATTTTATAATATAGTATTTTATTTATTTTATTTCATCATTTTTAATATAAATTATCTAATATGTCAAGCTAAATTTTACAAAATTTGTTATCTTATGTTTTAAACCATTGAATGTGTATTATGTTTCTGTGATTTGTATGGCAGCACTTTATTTATTATTTGTTTTTTTCATTAGTTTTTTTACTTGTCAATTCACACTTTCTATTCCTATAAATTTTATGTCTTCTAAATAAAACTAAAATTTTGCTTGTAACGTATCAAAGTTCAATAATCCAATATTAGGTGCAAACACTATTGAGATATTTATTTTATTTGAATTTTACCATGAAGTTGGATAAATTCAATATTCATATCAATTAAAATTAAGTAGACCATGCTTTTTTTAAGATTTAAAAATAAAAATAGTTAGAATATGTGGATATTGTCTCAGCATTACAAAAGTGGTGTTCCAAAAATCTTTATTAATAACTTTGGATTATTTTCAATTTTAAGTTTAATTATAATCTATATTTTATAAAAAAATTTACATTAACTTTTTTAAAACACCACCTAGTGACAATTGTTGTTGACATGTATATTGTTCGGTACAATAATAGCTTTTCACTACCCAATCTTATAAGGATCATATATCACTTTTTTGATATTATGTAAGGTCGTGAGATATAATAATAATAATAATAATAAGTTTTTTTTTTATAAAAACAAATAAGAACCATTACAATTCATTTAAAAGATAGCATTTGAGCAAACAGGAAACCATTCTTTAAATGAATGTTGTAGAGTACTAAAGCCTTCTCTACATGTAACCAACTTCCAAATCCAAACTTTAAAGATGTAGAATTCTTTTTGGTATTCCAATTGCAACATAAAAAAATGATTGGTAACCACTCCTCTTTTCATTAAATTAATTTATAACTTCATTTTACCCTCATATCTTTCCGTCAACCACAATCATTGCCATTTCCCATCATGCCATTGTGAGGATGTTGCTATATCTTGGCCAACTTCATTGCGGACAATTGGAGTTAGGCTATTATGTTTCTTCTTTTTCTATCTTTTTTAAAATTGTCTTAGCTCGTTTTAATTTTTGTTTTCATTCTTTTCTTCATATGTGTGCTTGCCTTTTTTGTTTTATGATGATTCATTTTTTACATATATTTAAGGCATGCTAAATTAGTTATGTGTAGATTATGGAATGGTTTATGTTCCCTCTCACACACTATACATAATAGATTACACACAAAAGCCTTTGACCTAGGCTTTTCCATAGCTTTTAGGATTAGTTGGGGGCAAAGTAGCGATGCTTTCATGATATTGATAGTCTTCATGTAGACTAACGAAACACCTCTACTCAAGTTGAACGAACCTTTTCCATTTATAACTTGTCATGGGTGAGAATTGGGGGCCATGCTAGCCTATAGTTACAATAGTAGGGACAATTTGGAAACTTTATGTTAATTAGGTGTCATAGAACTCAAACTATGTACAAATTAGAACAACTTAGAATTACCTTATTTGAAAAGAGTTTATCTTGTCAGGAGAGATCCTTCTAAAATGCATGAGGGAACTATTCCATACATAATCATTTTTATTTCATATTATGTATTTAAGCTATAAAATTTTGCTCCTAAAATGATGTTTAGGCCATATAGTGGTTGAAGTAAATTGCTTGCCCTTTTTTTAGAAGTTTAACTTTAATACTCAATTTTGTGATTGCATTATTGCCAACTTGAGTTTGATTGTTATTTTGTTTTTTTGTGCATCTTGCATCCATGGTTTCATCATACACAGATATCATTAAAGGTCAATCTTACCACTTGAACTCATTCAAAACATGGAAAAACAAGGCATGTCCACAAAATTGCAATTGATTGTGAATTTCAAGGATTAGTATTGTAAGAATCCAAGACCATTCAATCAAAGAAAGTAGATTGCCTGCAATAAGGAAACATGTCACAATTGCTTCAGATTGGAAACTTGGATTTCAAGCAAAATGATATTAAGCCTTGGGTGCAAATTTGGCTTAAAATGGAAAGGAAAGATACTTTTAAAGATAAATACGGTACCTAGGACATCTTCTATTTGTTCCAATCAATATTCCTATGCTGAAAGCTATAGTCATTTCTAGGATACATTTCATCTTTGCTTTACATTTAATCAACATGGCATGACTTCAACCATTAAAGAATATGATGAAATACTTGATCTTATGAACATAACGAAATACAAAATATATTTCCGTGATGGGACAGAAGCTACAAGAAAAATAGCAAAGCTGATGGGAGTCCAAGCATGAAAGATAGGAAAACACATGAAGAAGAAATAGGAAAATTGTCATTTTCCTGCTAATTACCTACTAAGTTTACCAAGGTCACATCGATAGTGATTGTGGTTTAGCCATGCTAGCTTTGGCTATTTATGGCTTGGTGGTGTTCCTAAGGTGAGAAGGCATATAGATGGGCATGTAAATTAAATTATTTGAGAAGATTGAGCACAAGGTCAATCCTATCCCAACAATTCTAGTTGAAACATTTAGATCACTTATTCATTAAAGATGAAAGGGGAATGTAGATTTAATGGATGTGCTCAATTACTGGTAAGTTGGATGATTAGTCACCTACCTAAGCTTGGTTGCTTTAAGTAGCCTAAGATAAGAATCACACCATATCTTTATATGAATAAGAATCCTTTACAAAAGCTTACTATTGCCGAGTGGCCACATCAAACACTGAAAAAAAACCAATGGATTAATTATTTCAAGAAGTTGAAGGAAGTTTCATTGAGAAGTGAAATTCATAATATAAAACCAATTAGTTATCATGTTTGTGAATATGATATGTTGGTCACTATACCCTCAACTACTCTTTATGTTGAGTCAATAGAGGAGTCACTTAAAAGTGCATTCCAAACTTTTGCAATTGTGAACACTACCGACATCCAAGAAGGGCATCAGTTTCCAAAGCCATATACCATCTTCTGCATCTATAATGGTTGCCAAGGTTTTCCTCAAACATGGGTATAAGTATAAAGGTGGATCAAGGAAATATTGCCAAGGTGGTAAAAAGTTTCTCCAATTTCAAATAAATGATGCTAGTTTTGGGTTAGAATATAAGCCCACAAGAGCAGACAAAATAAGAATTGCCAATGAGAAGAAGGAGAAACAATTGGCACACCTTGTAAATCATGAGCCATAAATCAAGGGGATTCACATTAGTGATTTAAAAAATAACTTTAAAAGTACAGGAATCACACTCCTGAATGAAGTATCGACAATTAATGATGAGCACACCATTGAAGCCATCAACCTAGTGTAACCATATTTTTAAGAATTAAGACTCAAAAATTAAGAGATAATTGAGTTCCCCTACTATCATGGAGTTTAACTCAAAGTAATCATATGTTGCCATTCTTGAACACTCTATTGAAGGCCTCAAGATTTAACTTGTAAAAGGGCATCCATATTTCTATTCCAATTTTGCTTCACATAATAAATGCATTTTCTATTACATTTCATGTTCATTTTCACCTTACTCTTTTAAAATTTTCTTTTTTGCTCCTTTGTGTTTTCAAATTTTAATAAAATCTTGGTATGAAAGTGATATAGTAAAGAATGATACTGTTATAACCCCTATATATGATTTTGACCACCCTATTGATTGTACGGACAATGATGAGAAGGATGAAATAGAGGTATTATCCGAACTTTTAAGGCTAGTTGAACAAGAAGAGAAAGATATTTGACCGCATAAAGAACTGGTTGAGATAATTAATTTAGGCATTGAAAAGGAATAAAGGTTGGTACTTTAATGCCAAATAACGAAAAAGAGAAGCACAGACATAAAATTCTACATTCAAGTGCCAATGACAATTTATGTATACTATATTTCAAATTGCTTTATTTTACTACACCTCTATACATATCTTTAGTCTAAAATAATTTTTTTTTGGTTAGTAACAAATCAAAATTGGAGAATCCAATTGTAGGTGCAATAGATATAGTCCAACTATTCAATTCTTGTGCTTTTTGTGCTTGAATTTGGCCATGAAGTTGAATGTGTTTGGAATGTTAAGTCCATAAAATTAAAGAATGATGTGTTACAACTAAAAGAAAAAAAAAGATGAAACAAGGATAAAAAGGAAGACAAATAAAGAAAAAGTCAAAAAAGAGAGATGGGACATGAGTGGTAAAATGGAAAAAAGGGATAGAAGTCAGTTCCTGTCCCTTACTTTCATTCTGTAATATATTATTTTTTTATCCTTTTAAATATAAATTATCTAATATGTAATTCTAAATCTCACAAAGTTATTATCTTATGTCTTGAATGGTTGATGTGTATTGTGTTTTTGCAATTTGTGTAGCAATGCTTTATTTATTATTTGTATTGTTAATCATTTTTTTTTCTTGGCAACACACACTTTTTATTTCTATGAAGTTTTATGTCTTCCAAATAAAACTAAAATTTTGCCTCTGATATATTAAAATTAAGTAATCCAATTGCAAGGGCAATCATGGCAATGCTTGACATTATTGAGAAATTTATTTTGTTTGAATTCTACCATGAAGTTAGATGAATTTGACATTTAAATCAATTAAAATTAAACAAGCCATACCTTTTTAAGATCTAAAAATAAGAATGATCAGAATATATGGATATTATCTCATCATTACAAAAGTGATGTTCCAAAAATCTTTATTAATAACTTTGGTTTATTTTGAATTTAAGTTTTATTATAATGTATATTTTATAAAAAAAAAGTGCATTAACTTTTTTTTTTAAAACACTATTTAGTGACAATTGTTGTATACATATATACTGTTCTATACAATAATAGCTTTTCACTACCCATTTTTATAAGAATTATATATCACTTTTGATATTATGTAAGGTAAGATAGGACAAAAAAATGATAAGCCTTTTTTTTTATAAAATTAAATAAAGACTATTACAATTCATTTAAAAGAAAACATTAGAGCAAACAGGTAACCGTTCTTTGAATAGATGTGGTAGGGTGTTAACACCTTCCATATACATAACAAACTCTAAAATCCAAATTCAAAAAACGTAGACCTCTTTTTGATGTTCCAATTACACCACAAAAAATGATTGGTGGCATTCTTTTTTCCTTTTTTTTTCATTAAATAAGTTTATAACTTCATTTCATCCTGATGCCTTTCCATCAACCATAATGGCTATCGCTTCTCATCGCACAGTCATGAGGAAGCTATGACATAGAGAAATTTGTTCAGAGTTCTTGGATGTAATTTGACCAAGAGTTTCAAAAAAATATTCCTCAAGCTTTTTGAATTGAATAGAAAAATTAGACAAAAACATTATCATATCTAAATAAGTATCCTTACAAGATTACTTTAGATGTTTTTCTTTATGCAATCATTAGGCTTTGTATAAATTACTTGTGAAAGAGAACTAACTATTATCCCCATTAGTATTTCCACATAATCTTTATTTAGACAAGGAGAGAGAGAGAGAGAGAGAGAGAGAGAGAGAGAGAGAGAGAGAGAGAGAGAGAGAGTGGTTTCTTTCTAGCTTGTTTTTTATGCAAATGATCTGCATCTTTAGGTGCAAAATGCATTTTTAAGACTAAAATGTCATACTCCAATTTTGGAACATAACCGACGTAGGTAGGTAGCCAGTGGTATTATCCTACAAGCTTTATATTTATTTTCTCAATTTCATATTATTTGTTACAGTTCAAAGAGAACACTAGATTTTTTTTTTAAAAAAATGCTTATAGTGAATCACAGTTCAAAGAGAGCACTAGAATTTTTTTTTAAAAAAAAATGCTTACTGTTCTAATTCACTAACAGAAAAGGTTTTAACAACAATCCAGTAGAGTTTTCTCTATTTTTTTTTCAAATGTTCACCAGGGTCACATGCCTTCTACATAACTTATTTTTCAACATCAAAACTTTTATACAAAACTCAAATTTTGTAAACAATACAATATATAGAAACATGATGACTTAATATACGCATACATGAAACCATTTACTATTAATTATTCCTGCAAGCACTATGTCATACTTATCAGCCAAGATGGTCCTTAAGGAAATAAACAAATCTACCATTTAAAACATTTTTTCTTCAAGGAAAACATAGTGAGTTTCAATAAAACCCAATAAGTAAATCAATTACTTTGCATACTATCTATTACAATGTACAATTACACCAATATCACAATTACCTATATACACCTTTAATAAAACACAATAATGTCTAGTTTAACTAGAAATGGCATACAATTTATTAGCCTGTCTATACATATTGCCATTATCCAAACAATGAATGTAACTTAGTATTCACTCTTTTAAGAACCTTCCCAAATCATTCCTCATTTACCGTCCTATCAGATGTTCTTCACTTAACTATTTACACTAAATGGAAGGAAAATTAATTATGACTATATATTATAATATCTTGATCATTAATCGTGATCTTTCACTCATGACTAAACTACTAGCTTAGATAAACATCCTCATCAGTGAATTGATATAGTGGTATAAAGAACTACCTTTTTTGGTAAGTTCCAGCCAACATCAATTAAAGCTTAAGATAGGTACTAACATATAAGGTGGTTATTAATTTTATAATATAAATCAGTTGACCAGAATGACTTCCAGTCATTTAGTCTTTCACCTAGAATTTGAAATACTAAAACATCATGTTATTCAAAACTGTAGCAATTTAATATTCATAGTTCTAAACATATAAGGATTAAGAACAAAGGGCATTGTTATAAGTAATTTCCACTATTCCTTACTTGGGAAAATAAAAAGTGGCATAATCCACCTTTATTACCTAACACTCAAGAGCACTAACTACTCCAATCATGTTCCATTCAATATCATTATACGATCTTATCCATTCATTATTCAATCACGGCTTACACTCAATCATTTATAATTTCATGTCACCAAGTAGGTTCTGCCACTTCAATAACTTATGAATATGAACAAATGTCATCAATTAACCAATCCTCAACTAAAAAGGATAAGAAATATTAGCTAGAGTAAGCCAATTCAATTAAGAATGATTTGAAACCAAACAAAAATGAACATTTCCTAAACTCAAATCAATTCACTTTTGTGCATACAATACCATTAGAAATCAATAACAATATGAATCCAAGGTGGTATTATTCATGTAACTTACTAATTCAAATCATTTTCTTTATCAATTCCTCTTCATATCTTCTTATCCCTCTAACATTTTAATCTCCCTTTTATCTTTCTATCACTTTAATGGCCATATACAATTTCAATTTGCATTTGTAGGTTTCTTGAAGAATCTTTCAAGGATCCATACCAAATAATTCACAAATGCAATCACTCAATTCATAACACATTCAATACAATGGTAATATTCTACTAATTAATCATTCAGTTATTCGATCATATTCAAACTCACAAATCAATCAAAACAATAACATTCTACTATTTAGTTATCCAATTATACAATTACTAACTTAACATGTACCATTTACAATGACACAATAAATCAACAAATTTTTTTGTTTAGTGACTTTTGGTTCATATGATTTCAGAAAGTCTCACAGCTTAAATCAACCAATGAACAAGTGGGTTCATGACTCCAACCATATAGTCAAAACAATTTAATAAAATAAATTTTAGGCAACAACTTATTAGTTCATAACATATCAAAAACATTCCAACACATCTTTTCCTCCAGGACTTATGATTCGAATTGACCCTTTTTACATTGATTTCACCATCATGCTTGCAAAAATAAGGTAGCATTCATGCCTTATGATTCGAATCAAGATTTGAACTAATTTTGTGCAATTTGACTTGACTCTTCATAACCCTGTTTTTGATTCCAATCGTGATTTGGATTGTATGCAATTTGGACTTACTAGAGGCTTGCAACTTCATATGAGCAAAATCGTATTTTAAACTAAATTTTCTCCATTTGAATCAAAGCTTTCAAATTTGAAGCTCGCAATTCTACTTGAGTTTAAAATTTTGAACTCGTGATCATGATTGCATGTTCAGTTCGACACATTTTTCATCTCTTGCTCATAGTCACAATTATAAAATTTGCAAGGTTTTCAACTCTCATACTCATATATTTCACTCATTATAACACTTTATATATATCCAATCACTATGTAAATCCATAATCTATGCATTTCTAATTTCCACATTTACACATTTCCAATAACTAAATAATTTACCTATATGACATAATTTTTATATATACCATTCAATAATTTCAATCATATTAACCATAGGGTATTATGATTCAAGCATAACTTAATCCTACACATCTACACATCTATGTTCCCTTTTCTCAGATATTCGACTAGTTTGCTTAAGATAAGTTCTATATGCAATAATCTCATTTCCACTATCATACATTCCAGCTAATCCACATTTCTACAATCTCATATTTTCATTAGACATACTTGTCAACATATTGTCTAATCTCCTACCTCTATTCAACTAAATTCCATAAGATTTTATAAACTATGATATAACCACAAACTATACCCAATCACAAGGAAATTGTTTTGATAGGAAGTTAGGGAGTAATTTATTCACCTGCACATAAACAACTTCCAATAATTCATTTGTATTCAAAAGACAATCATTTCCAGTGCTAAATTATGTTCGAGGATTAACATACTTATAGATATCTAAGCAACTTCCAATACTTGTTTTATTTTCATACTTAATATCATATGCATATACTTATGCAATTTCAAACTTTCATATTTTTGGTTTTCAATTAAACTCACAACTCTATTACATACATAATCACATATATGGCATAATTCCAATATTTCCATAAACTAATTTCAACTAAGCCAAATCATAAGCTAATATAAATTCAGCCTACATCTAGTGACAAGGAAATTAAACATTTTTCTAATGTGAGGAGAGTGAGTGATTTACTCACCTTAAAAGAATCCTTTGGATAGAATAAATCTTTCCAAAAAGGAAAACCAAGCCAGATCACATCAAATCTTTCTGGGATTTCTCTAGTTAGGCTAAATCTTGGCAAAATCTTCCTTCGATTCACTAAGAACAGTTGAAAAGAACTACAAGGATTTTCTATGTTTAGTAAAATGGTGGCTAGAGTTTAATAGGTATTATCTTGATTCATCAAGGAAACTATAAAGAAAGTTGAAATTAGAGATGCAAATATACTTTCCCACCTCCAAGAAAGGAGCAAGAAGCTCCGGTGGTGCTATAACCATGGATAGACCAAAGCTACAAAAGCAAAGTAACAACTGGTTTGCCTTGCTGTAATGAGACGCTCAGCCTTCTCCAAGCTGCACATGGTACTTTATAGTGACATAGTAGTAAGAGACCAACTGGGAGACGCTAGAAGTTTGACAAACTTGCTACTGCTACTCTCAATTTGCTGCCATGCTTGCACTAAGAGAAAGGGAAAGTCAAGATGGGTTTTTGGGGAAAAAGAAGAAGGAAATGGGAAAAAGACCCTTTTTAAAATATATTCTTTTTTTTAAGCCAATAAAACACTAAATGGTGAAATATGTTATTGCAAAGAAATTTTGTTTTATTTGAAGTAGGCAATTTTAAATATTTACAATAACTATAAATACTCAATAAGTAAAAATCATTTCAACATATATTTAGTTAAATCTAAATTTAACTCATTACAATACAATGAATATATATATATATATATATATATATTACTTTCTAACTCATTAAAACTGAAATATACTTGATATAACTCAAGTTACAAACCTTGTCATCATTTATTTACTATTTAAAATAAAACATATAAATAACCATCAATGAGAAATAATTTACTATTCAAAACAAATTTTTTGCAAACCTTCAGTTTATTTAAATATTATTGAATAAATCTCAAAGATAAAGAAACACTCCAAAAGTATTATCACGTTCTTCCGAAATCCATTTAATAAGACTTAAAAATAAATTTTTTGTTTTATCACAAGGTAAATCAAATAATCTCTTCAATATTTGAAAACTAAGGTAATTTATTAAGAGAAATGTGAGTAGTACCTACTAATATTATAGAGGTTACTAAATAGAGAGTTGGGACATAACATAAAAACCCCTTTCTTTAATCTCAAGCTACTCGTTCCATCATCCATATTGTGAACAAATTCAAGATATTTTAAAACTCTATTAATTGAACATTTGATTCAAGCAAAACAGATATCCTACTCCAAAGCTTAAAAATTTCACCACAACAACTCAACCAGGAGCAAATAATCAAAGAATGAAACTGCATAAGAATTGAGGCAAGACTAAATTGATTCTTGCAACTTAAGTGAGAGCTTAATAATATGCTAAGTGCAATTTTGACTCAATAAGAAAATTAGCCTCAAAAGAAAATAATTTATTGTAGTTTAACTAATGAAATTTTATTTCTATCATTTTTGCCAAACACCATCAAAATTGATGGAGGTTGCTTGCTGAAACTAAGCGGTGACACAAATCTTTCTCTTCTGCAAAGCACAATAGAAAGGATGTGGATGAACTACCATCATCCATCGAGTTAAGATTTAGAAAACAGTCGACAATAATTTTGTCACTCAAAATATTGCATAGCAATTAACTTTCAAGCTTAAATATACTAACTAATTTATTTATAAAATAGAATCAAATAAGTCCTAAATTTTGACCCATTTTATAAAATATGTTAGGTCATATTAATTAAAACTAATCCATTAACTTATTAGCCTGGCCCATTCCATATATATATATATATATATATATATATATATGAAAAAATAACACATTTTAGGAAAGTGTGAAACACTTTCTCATCTTCTTTCTCTTTATAAACAACCAAATTGATACTTGATAAATTTGGAAGACATCAAATCAATACTAGAGATGTACAAACATCAATTTGGTATTAATTTCACAAAATTTACATTGATTTAGTACTATTGTCACTTCCTTTATTGATGTTTCCTAAATGTTCTATGTTTTAAAAGTTTTGGGTTGACTCCGGAGTTAAGTTCCAATGTGGAATTATTATTAAAAAGGGTTATGGATAGCAGTTCATTTAAAATCTCAAACTCCCCCAATTCTTTCTTGACTAAATTCATAAATCATAATTCTTAATTTTTTATATTTTTCATGGATTCTCAAATTAGCTTATGCTATCATTTTAGATTGATAACACCTTAATATTACTAGTCCCCTCTACGATCTGAGTATTCACCCTTTCTTTCACCAATGCGATCGCCCACATGTGAATCTTTGTCTTCTTCCTTTCTAGCTAGAGATGGAATCAGCTATGCCACCTCGATGATCGCCTTCACGTGCATCATCTCCATATAGACAAACCAACTCTTCTAACACCCAATATAATATGATGCTCCTTTCAACAATCACCATCTAAGATATGCAATCCATACTGTGCCATTTGCCACATCAATAGGATCATATGAACTATCAATCTTTTAGCCCAATCCACTCTTGGACCACTCTACCCTAGTTGTGCTCCTATATAAAGTCATTAAGTATACCAAAAGCCCTCATATGAATTCATCTTTGAGCTCTTAACCTATACTTTGCACCATTACTAACTTAATCATCTAAGTCCCTTTTGATAGTATCCCCTACCATAATCGGAGTTTTCCCCCTTGTGTAGGTCTTCAACATCACCCTTATAAGATTGGAATTATCACAAATAAGGAGCATATTATAACAAAATAAAGCTATGGTTTCAAGTGAAAATAGATATTCATGTGAAATTTAGTGACAATAGTGCTAAATTGATGTAAAAATTTTGAAATTGATATGAAAACATCTTTTAATAATAGTTTGATATCTCCCTAATCATTCAGATAGTAATACCTGAAAGATTACACACAAACCAAGCTAAGCTAAACTTTGGGCCTAAAGTAAGTTTATTGATTAAGTTAGACCAAATAATTTATGAAGGTTTAGTTTATTTTAGACAAAGTCTACCTCAATCTAGTCTATTTCCATCCCATGGCTTTCACAAGTATCAACCTTCCTACAATAAGGATCCATTTGTTGAAAAGAAAAATATTTTTCTAAAAATTGTCTTCTTAACTTTCCTATATTTGAAACAAAAAGGAAAGTTCATCAACACAAAAAATATATTTTGGTCAATAGAAAATAAGAGCATTTTTGGGAGAAAATAACTTTTTTTTTTAAATTAAAAGAAATCACTTTTCAAATCATCATATCTATACTATCTAATAAAAGCAATCTTTTAGAAGGCCTTTTTTTTTTGTGACACCATGTCATCATTATTTTGATAAGCCAGGTCATCCTTATTTCTGGTGAAATTAAATTACGTAATAACAAATTTAGATTTTATATTTTATTTATTTTTATTTGTATCTTGTTTAACTTTTTTAAAAATAAACAGACAAAAAATTATATTAAATCCTGATTAATCTCTCAAAATCAAGTTTATCATCTTTATCTTAAGTTTTATAATTTAACTTTTGATTTTTCATTTATATTTTCCTATTTATTGATCATTATGTTTTCTTTTGACTTTTTGAGAATTGAGAGAAAAAATTTATAGTTAGAAAATCAAAACATAATTAATCTCCTTAAATTAAGTTTTTACCATTAT
The DNA here is from genome assembly GCA_026873985.1 of Saraca asoca. Classification (NCBI taxonomy): domain Eukaryota; kingdom Viridiplantae; phylum Streptophyta; class Magnoliopsida; order Fabales; family Fabaceae; genus Saraca; species Saraca asoca. The sequence continues at coordinate 3,099 of JANHAO010000480.1, read as the reverse complement.
ATTTTTCATGAGTTTTCAATTTAAATTTATTTTATTAAGATTTTATTATTTTTTTATCTTTATTATTCTCGTCGATGTTTTTTTGAGATTGAGTGACAAAAATCATAGAATTAAATCTTAATTAATTTTTAAAAATTAAAAATTTACCTTTATCTTTATGTCTAATATGAGTTTTTCAGTTTAAATTGTGTTCTTCGTATTAAGATTTTACTACTTACTATTAATTATCTTATTGTTGTTGTTTTGTTCATTTACAATAAGTTAGTATAAATCATTTCATAGGTATTACAAGCATGCACTACATGTAAATTTTATTAGGCCATTAACATAATTTATATAAATTAATAAATAATTGATATTCATATTTTATCCTTAGTACACCATGCATTATTCTAGTATCAAAGTCTCACTCTCTTCTTTCTCTACTTTCTTTCCTTCACTCTGCTCCTTCTCTCTCATATTTCTGATTCTACCTATCTCAACTTTCTCTCTATTTCCTCTCACCCCTCTATTTCTCTCTGCCTTTCCATCTTTCCCTCCGTTGATTTCTTTCTTTCTCACATCTCTCTCCATCTCTCCCCTAGTCTATCTCTCTCTCCTTACCTCCTTTCTCTCCTGTCTCTCTTCCTTGCTTTCTTTTCTTCAATCTCTATAATTGTAGATATTCAATAATTTTATTAAAGATTGTTGAGAAGATATTTGGACAATTAAGAAAGTTGACTAAGATAGTTTATAATTTTAGTCAAAGTCAATTAAACGCAAATAATTATGTAAAAATGATAAAGATTAAAAAAGAAGAATTTAAATATTCTCCTTTGAATTTTGTTTTTGATACAAAATATACCTTAACTTTTGAATTTTTCTAGTAAAAAATTATTGACTATTGCCATAAAAATATTCTAATAATAAAATGATTATTGAATGATCTTAGATATTTCAATTTAAATGGAAGAAAAGGGTATGTCTTCATGCTCTAAACAATGGAAAATGTTTTCTCTTTTGTTGTCCAAACAACAAATATCAATTTATGTTTTAGAGATTTTATTTTCTTATAAAAATACTTTCCATAAAATTTCATTTTTCATTGAAATAAATGCACCTTAACATTGAAAGAGGCAATCATACTATGTTCATACTCTATTTGTCTTAATTGGAAAATATCTTCTGTATGAATAATTTCATTAATTACTTGTGTTTATAATTATAAAATACTTTGTTTATTCAATATTACATGTAAAGAATATGGTGAAAAATAATATCCACTATTTTGCATAAGAAGTTGTTTTTCCCCCACTACATGGTACCATATTTTACTTTGTTAATCATTAGTATACAAGTAATATGAAAATCCTTTACTTATATACAAACAAATAAGATTTTGCTACAAAATTGCCTTTTAACAAAATAAACTATGCATTAATCTACGAAACCAAACAATTACTAGAGAGAATTGTCCTTATTTTGATGAATTTCTTTATGGAAATACTCAATTAAATTATGACAAGAGCACATAAGAAATATTGAAGGGATTTGAATTCATAATCTCTTTGCAAATAATTCTAAGGTCTTAACATTTAAGTTATCTCATTTGCACAAAGATACTCCTTTTTGTCTATTAAAATAATGGTTAAATTATTTTCTTGTTCCTTATACTTTTACTCAATTTCTAATTAAGTATTGATAGCTCAAAAGTTTGGAATCAAATCATTATACTTATTTTTATTTCTAATTGAATTTATCTTATTATTTTTCTATTAAATTTTGTTAGCAATTTCGCATACACAAATTATTATATATTAACAATTTATGAATTAAGAGACACGTGACTCTAAATTTCCTTCTCATAATAAAATAATATGTAAAATATCATAATTTTTCCATACTATTTGTATATTAAAACATAAATTTAAATGCTACACAACCTTTTCATAAACAATCCTTAAGTTGCATCAATAAAGTAATATACACATGTGCTAATTACTAATGAAATTTAATAAGAAAAGGATATGAAGTATTTAATTAGAAATGAAAAATAAGTGTAAGAAAAAAATTCCAAACTTTTAAATCAAAGGACCTGATTACTTAAAAATTAAGTGAAACAATAAAAAGAAAAAGAGTAATTTAACCTAAAATGAATGCATCAATAGTATATATATATATATATATATATGTGTGTGTGTGTGTGTGTGTGTGAGAGAGAGAGAGAGAGAGAGAGAGAGAGAGAGAGAGATAAAATTGTCAAATAATATTTAATTCGGGGACCAAAAAATAATATCTAGTCCATACTTTGTCAAGAGGATTGAATTTACATCATTGTTTACATTTAGGTACGCTTGTGTCAATGGAAAATAAAAATTTATAAAAAAAATGCTTTTTAAGAAAGTACATTTTTAAAAAATGAATTAATTTATTGTATGATGCGTAAAGGTAAACTATTTCCTTTTCATTTAAAATATTTATATACTTTCAAATTTTATATTTAAAGTTAAGCCACTCAATAATCGTTTTGTTAGTAAATTATTTTTATCTTAAGAATTTAGCAAATCTTTATTAGTGATGTATATGTTTTCCGCAAGTGCACGATGTAACTGTACTAGAGACCGACGAACATGGGTCGAATCCCACAGGGATCTTTGTTCAACTTACCAAAAGATTGCAATTAGAATTGCCTAAATCAAGTAGAAATAGCCAAGAGAAAGAATAATCAAGTATAAAAGTGATAAGTAAATCAAATAAGAAAAGTCTATGATTGAGGTTTCACCTCACCTATGATTCTTGATAAATAACATGAAATTTTCTTACTATAATTATTCAGGCAATTGGGGCTGGTTTGGCTTTCATTAATTAATAGCCTCCTTCGAAGTCTAATAATTGTATTTACTCTCAACCTAAAGCCTACTTTCGTGGTTTAGATCAATTTAAACTCATTAAGATCTGTGCTAACCAGTTTGATCCTAGAAGATTCCCGTCTACTTTCGTGATCAAGATTCTCCTATTTAACTCTTAGATTTCTGGTAATAATTTTCACCTTTCGGTTCCTCAATTATCTACCTAAGATTAGATAATAAGTTGATCAAGCATATTATCTTTATGCAGGCA
>JANHAO010000479.1:0-41414 GCA_026873985.1 Saraca asoca | reverse complement strand
ACTTCTTCATTGTTCTTCATAGTTCTTGAATCAAAGATTCCTGAAAAATGAATAAAGCACACTAAAATATAGTGTTAGTCCAAGAGAACATGATATTGGCTTTTCAGTTATTTTTCAACATTCAAAACTAATAAAAACTCATTTAGGGTTAACACAATAGTTGATACAACTAATCACCATTAATAACAAACAAATGTTATAGGATAGAATATGGTTTTGACGGAGGGCTCAGGCTCTTAGGTGACAACTCACTGAGCTTGCTGAGCATGCTTCCTTGGTGGCATTACCACGTAATCCTATAGTCAGCCTCTCCTGACGAGGTCTTCAATGGCATCTTTCAGTGCTCGACACTCTGAGGTGGTGTGTCCAGCCTCATTATGGTAAGCACAGAATCTTCTTGGATCCCTGGACTTGGTTGTGGCTCTCATTGGTCTAGGCCTTCTGAAGTCCTTGCTATTCTTTTTCGTAGCAAAGATTTTATCCTATGTATCGAACAGGATGCTGTAGCTTTCAAAGCGTCCTTCAAGTCGCTGAGGTTTTGCCTTCTTAGCAAGGTAAGGAGTGGGGTCATCGTGACTCTCGCTACCCCTCTTTTTGCTCATGGCGGAACCACTAGGGTCCACTTTATGCCTTGGCTCCTCCACCTTGAAGGTTTCTTCCCATCTTATTTATTTGGTAGCCTACTTGTAGAATTCAATGAGGTCTCGAGCTGGGAACTTGTAAAGGCTTCAGTATAATTTACCTTCTTTGCGAAGTCCCATTGAGATTGCTGTTAGAATACTTTCCTCCGAAGGGTTTTCCACTGAGTTGGCTTTGTGTCCGAATCGAGCTACATAGTCTTTGAGCGACTCTCCCCTGCGCTGGAAGATCATCGTGAGATGGCAAGCACAAGCTATTTCTTTAATTCCCGATATTGGTCAACGAACTTCCTTTGGCATTCTTCCCAACCGTCGATGCTGCGAGTCGGGAGGCGCCTAAACCATGCCCGAGATGTTCCCCCTAACATGACAGGAAAGACCCGGCACTTCACCAGGGGGTCGTCCATCTGGAGGTCCATTTAGGTATTGAACGTGTCCAGGTGGTTGCTCGGGTCACTGTTCCCATCGTATAGCAGGATCATGGACACTTTAAACTTCTGTGGGAGAGGTCACGTCTCAATTTTGATAGAAAATGGAGAGCTTTCCTCGCGGTGAGGCTGGTGGCTTTGAGGTTATGGATACTCTTCTAGCAGCTCAAGCCTGCGGAGGATCTCTTCCATCATCTAATTGCGTGTCTCAGACTGAGGGGTGGAGCTCCCCGCTCGTTGCGAGCCCCTTAGTTGCTGACTGTCACGGTCTTCAAGAGTTTCCTTCTGAGCCTCTTTGCGAAGCTACTGGAGCTATGCCACGATTTCTTCTTATTTTTGCGTGCTCTAAACTTGAGCCTGTGCCAGTGCTTTGACGGTTTCAGCTAGCTCTTTTACCGTGCTTTCAAATGCTGGATGGGGTTGATTGGGTGTTTGTGCCTCTAGAATTTTAAGAGCAACAGTAGACTGTTGGCAAGCCCCTACGACGGGAGTGTCCGTCGACCAAAGGGCTAGAGTGGTTGAACTTCGAGTAGTTCTTCCTCTCGCCATTGTTGAGCTACAATGGAGACTTTAGAGAGCAGATGGATCCCCACAGATGGCACCAAAATGTTGACGTCAGAATTTGGTTCATACAGAGAGTCCCAGATTCTAGCCAACGAGGGGGATGAGTTCTGGGATCCTAAGTTGCTTCTGAAGTGCGAAAGGAGATGGTCCAAAAGGAAGAAAGAAGGGGAGACACAGTATTTTTAACGTGATTTGGCTAAATCTGGGCAGCACCAAACCCTACGTCCACGACGGAGATTTTATTGATGTGTTGAGAAACGATTTTAGCAGAGTTTCTACTTTCAGAGTTACTGTCTCCTCTCCCCCTCTTCCTCTAACAATGCAATCTTATTTATAAAGGAAGGAGGAGTTACATGCATTAAATACAAGCTACAGTTGTGTTACATCAAGAAATAAATGAAAAAGATAGCAAAAGGCTACAATCCGACTATTGCAGGAAATAGGCTACGGGATAGGCCCTTCTTATCGGCTGCGGACTGGCAGATATGTCTGTTGCATGGGGCTAGTTTACCATGCGAGGTGCTTGGCATCTCGAGCGAGGACTACTGGCTCAGGGTCATCATAGGAACCGCTATAGCGAGCTTAGTGCTGCTGTAGCGAGGCAACGGGCTCGGACAGGATGATCGATTGCTTGATAAGCTAGCCTTAAGGTCACTTCGCTGTACCGCTTTCTGATGAAAGGTGAAGTGAAGCTTGCTAGGCACCTTTGGTGAGCTCGAGGCTCATTCTTTCCGAAGCTGCTTTTTGCCTATAACAATAATACTAAGTTTTCTCTAAGGAAAATTCTTACAAACATATTAAGTATTATAATGAGCCATTTATAAAATGACATGTGTCAAAAAAAATTGAAAAATTCACATCCACAAGATTCTTAGCTTACATTTAAACATTCATAATAACGGAGAAGCATAACACATTTATAATCATGATTGCAACTGTAATTTAATTTCATATAGTTGACTATCTACATTTTTGCAAGTTTTGTAAACATTAGGTTTATTAAAGGGAAAATCTAAAACTTGGGATGCTTATTGCAATATTGTGAATTAATGGATCCTCCTCGTTGCTCTCTGTATTTATCAATTTAAGATTTTGTAGCATCATGGGCATTGGAAATTGTGTACGAGAATAAAATTTAGAATAGTATAATTCTAAAAAGAAAATTCTCAATAATTCATTAAAAAAATTCATTGGTTTACAATGTAGAAAAATAAAATGACAAGATTTCGTTGATTTATATATTTAAATATTATAGAACATCATATAAACTTTAGCATAAAAATAATCCTTAGGTCTTGATTATGTATTCAACAATCTTTGAGTAAATCTTCAAACAAATCTTGGTCAAAAAGAGCTACAATCACAAGTTACAAAAATTGTCCAAAATATTTGTTATCATCAAAACAATTTACAAATCCTTTTTGAAATAAGGTTGAGACTCAATAATTTCTCCCTTTTTAATGATGACAAACCACTTTGGATTAGGGTCAAAAACACCAAGATCTATCAACCAATAGCTCCCGCTTACATTAATAACTCCCTTTTAATATATGAAGAAAAGTGAGCAAATCCCCCCCCCAAAACATTGACATGCATATTTTCTCTCCCTTTTGGCAACATAAAAAAGAAATCAACATAATAAAAAAGCAAGCCAATATAAATTCAAAAAATGCAAAATAACAAAATTGAAAACTAGCTAAAATCAAAACAAAATATAATCAAAAGAAAAATAAAAGAAAGTCAAGAGTTAAAGTGATAGCAAAGGGAAATAGGGGCTAAGGAAGATAATGTAAACAAAACTATGAAGATCGCTCTTCACTACACTTCCTCATTACCTCACAAAGTTCATTAATTCAAACTCCCATGATGTTAAGGTGATCATGAAGCTCCTTGTTATTAATTTTTATGGCTTAACAAAGATTTGCAATATCATCTTACATAGTAATGAGGTGCTACTAGGATTGGTTTCTTTGATCTTCAAATTATTTAAGCATGAGTTCCTTAAATTAGGTTTGCTTAAGCTATATTTGTCTTAAAAGTTAAACAACTTCAGATTGATCAAGTGATGCCCCACTAAGGTCCAGCACTAATTATAGAAACAAAAGTAGAACGACCATGAAGTGGTTGTCTCCACCTACCATTTACATATTCACGTTTGGTTTTATTCATAGTTTTCTTATTCAAGTAGATGATGTTGTTGACATAATAAATAACTTTCTCATCCTTAAGATCAATTTTGAAATGCTTGAACATCTTGATGAGGATTCATCCCATATAACAAAAAATTGATGTCAATTTTTGAGTAAAACCATCCCATGTTAGTGATGATAAGGTAAGAAATATGGATTGAAGTGCCTGTATGAATAGCCCACATGATAAAGAGCTCATCATCCACAATTTTAGCAAAGTTGATGCTTTTAGGTGCCAAAATCTTAGTAATGGTGTAATGGAGAAGTCTATCCCCAATAATTATTAATTTTTGACCTCAATCAACAAGAATAGAATTTATAAATAAGAGTTTCAAAGCCTCATCCTTATGATAATCTTCAAAATTCTTAGAATTATACCAATCCCTTTAATCATTCATACCAAACAATTCAGCAAACAGCTTCACATCCAAATTGATTGTAATTCCCTTGACATTAACAAATAATATTGCCAAAACTAACTCCTAAATTTGCAAAAAACATTATTACAAGCCTACAATATGCAAGAGTATTATATCTAACAAATTTTGACAACTTCAAATTTTCTATAGTTGCAATCAATTCAAGAAGACTATTGTTGACGATCGATTTTGGTAATCAGTCAACAAGAGATTCCAAGAAGCAACTGCTGTTAAGAATGAAAGGGGAGTAAGGAGATGACGAGAGATTCAAAGGAAGAGCAGAGAAAACATAAGAAGTTTTATCGTGGTTCGACTAAAGTCAAGATGACCCCTACGTGCACGGTGGTTGTATTAACTTTGAGTAGTTGTTCTATTACACAAAGCAATATTACATATGTCTATAGCTATTGTGGTAAAGTTTCTGCATATATTTTCTATATCTATGCAATGGCTCTCCCTCCCTATTTATAGAAGTTGGGAGGGTTACAAGTCGTAATTTATCATTGTAAAGCTATGATTATATCTGTACTGAGCATTAAATGCTAGACGTCAAGCAATAAATGCGGGGCAAATCATTGTCAGAATTTAGAGGCTGATTTACAAGTTAGTAGAATATTCAGACTATCTGTCAGACATTAGCTATTCCCAATCATACCGAGAGGAGCTCATTGTAGCCTTGTTCAGTTTGGAAGCTGTGAGCTCGCATTGTGCAGTGTACGGCCTATTGTTTGGCTTCAGTGACCTTGCTGAGTTGGGTCATGCCTCCTCACCTCCTTACCTGATTCTTTAAGCCTCTACTGGTCCATTCTGTCTGGTCTAAAAATGCTCGTAACATCAGCCCCCTAACTCTCAATTCACTCTATGAGCTGGGAGTTAGTCGTGCATTTTTTAGGTAGGGGCCCTTTATCTGTGGCTTGTGGTACTGCCAAGTTCCTTGTCCACAACACTGTTTTAGTCAAAGCCTCTACTTGTAACCTTCTGAATGGTCATGTTAGGGCTTAGTCTTCCACCGTGTATGTTTTACAACTGTTGGCAAGGTGACTCGATTTTTCTTTCAGGCTATTCGATTGAGAACATTTGGACATTTTTTGGATTCTCCAAAAAGGTCAGATTAGTCTATATAAGGTGTGAGAAATTTCCTTCTTTCATAGAATAGCCTAGTGGGCACCTCTAATAAGCCTCTTGTGAGGACACAAAGCATGTTCAGTCCATTGCGAGAATTCCTCTCTGAAGATCTTGTGAAGTTTTGTTATAGGAAGCTTCCAAGGATGATTCCTCTTTGAGGATCCCGGGAAGTTTTGTTATCTTCCTCCATCTCCTCTTTGTGATTAAGCCAGCTCTTCACTGATGCTCTTTGGTCTCCTTGCTTGGCGAGACATTCCGGTTGGTTTCCCTTAAGCACCCAGGAGCTAAGGAGTTAAGGGAAGAGCTCTTAACTTTAGAGGAAGACAAGAAAAAAGAACTGGAGCTATGTGGCCTACTCCATGACCATGACTCCTAGAAGGATAACTCCTCCTACTTATTGTAGTTGTAGGTTTATCCCAATCTTTGTACTCAGAATTCCCTTGTATAGACTTACCTTATTGGAAGAGGTTTTGCAACGAATATTGCCCCTTTTCTTGATGTTTTGAGTGTGCAACTGGTTGTCATGCATTGCAGAAAATTATATCTGAGCTCTTTTTACAGACTAGTTTCTATTTGTTATGCTTAATCAAATATCAAGCTTAATATTTAATGGATAAAATCAATCCACTCTATCTGGTTGTAGACTTAAGCATTGAAATGATCTGGTCAATAGCGAATTTTCAGCTCACAAGAAAGCTATGAGTAATCGGTTTGACAGTGTATACTGCGCCTTAGTTAAAGCAAGCTTGCAAGTTATGAACTTGAACAGAAGGTAAGACAGGCTCGTGAGGCTTAGCACACTGCGCTAGGTGTACCCGATATAACATCGAATGAGCTCGTAAGGCTTAGTGAATTCACAATAGGTGTGCCCAAGCAAGAAATAAGGTGATTAGGTGCACCTTCAGGCTTAGCACTCTATGTCAGGTGTGCCCAAGATGAAGATCGAATGAGCTCGTGAGGCTTAGTGCATTCGCACCAAGTGTGCCTGAGCTAAGGTCAAATGAGCTCATGAGGCTTAGTGCATTCGCACTAGGTGTGCCCAAGCTAAGATCGAATGAGCTCGTGAAGCTCAATGCATTCACACTAGGTGTGCACATGCTAAAATCGAACAAGTTCTTGAATTCATTAGATCACGGGGGAGCAACAACTAATAGATCACAAGAGAACTAGGGTCGTAGTTTATTTTATTCATAATTTTATGATCAGGTAGGCATCTTAACACGTTCTTTTCATAAGTGTCTCTTCGATTTCTGTGAATAGTGTAATGATTACTGCCTTCAGTGGTCATGTCTTGGTTTTAAATGCCAATGTGCACTGGTTCGTCAGATCATGGGTTGTTTGGAAAGTTTCAAAATTTGACAGCTAGTCTGTTCACAATAAAAAAAAAATTGAGGAGACATTTCCCCCCTTTTTTCATTTTTCATTTGAAACCCATCAATTCTAGACCTTTCCTCTCTGTCCCTCTATAGGATTTGCCACTGTTCGCTACTCTCTACCCACTCTAGTCTCATTTCAATTTCTTCAGTTTCATTGAGCCTAGTTTGGGTTACTAGGCACCGCTTCCATCTACGTTTCAAACATCCTCTTTGATTGACAAGGTAAATTTTTGTCCCTAGCCTTGTGCTTCTACATTTCAATTTTAAGGCCCTCATGGGTGTGTCTATTATTGACGAAAAACTAGATGCGGGCCGTATTTTATCTGTCTATTGGTAAGTGTTAGGGCTTTTGTTGGTGGCAAAGTTTTCAACTGATTTTCTGGGTTTCCTAGCTTTATAGCCGAAACCTCATTTGTGTATTTAGGTCTAGGTGTCTTGGGGCGGTAGCCACCTTTCTTTAGGTTAGACTATTTTTAGGCTAGTAACCGATCTGTGTTCAGTGGCCTAATTATTTTCTTTTTCTTTCTTTCTTGTGTAGATGTCTCAGCCCCATAGACACTGCCGCCACGTAACAGTCAATGAGGATAAAGTCTAAAGGAAGAGAGGGAGCACTTTATGCCACCGAGGGTGCGGCCTCCCAGAGCAAAAAGGTTGCTAGTAGATTTATAGCTCATCCTGAGCTAGAGAGGGTCAAAGCTAATTCTCCCTTCAAGCGTTTCCTTATAGTATCAAATTTAAAGAATTGGGGGAAATCACTAAAGCGTACTTTTTCTCAAAGGGCTGTCATGTTATGGCACCATCTAGCAGTGATCACGCTACTCATCCTCCTACTAAGTTTACTGCTATAAGCATTCATCATCTTAATGCAGGTCTTAGGTTCCCGATCCCTCCATATATAGTTAATTTCCTGAATGAGTTGAAGCTCGCTCTAGCTTAGTTGACCCCCAATGCGTACTCCACATTAACTTCTTTAGCACTGGTCCACCTTGAAAATGGTCTCCCTCCTCCCAGTGCTAAAGTCCTCTATTATCTTTATAGTATCAAAACCATTGGACAGCAGGAAGGGGTTTATTATCTTTTGCCTCATCCTTCCAAGTATAAGAGGGTATTGCCTCGTGGGGATGCCAAAGGGAAATCCAATGTGGGCCCTTATAAGACCTGTTGGTTTTATGTTTCTTGCCCATCCTTACATCGCCTTCAGATTTTCTCATTTAATTTGAGTTAAAGTGTGCAATCTGAGAGAGTTTAGGCGTCCGTTGTCTTTCATTTTTCTTTGAGTCTAACCTTTGTTATGTTCTTTATAGATGGAGCAGGAAAGGAGAGGCCAGAGTTGAGTACAGGGGAGATCGAGGTGCCAGACAAGTTTGCCGTCTATGATGACTTGTGAAATGACTTAAAGTTTGATGAGGAGCTCTTGTGTGCTCATGGACTTTCCCCTGCTTTTGGCATTGAGCTTTTTAACTATTTGCAGGACACGTTGGAGTTCATGGGACAAGGGAAGTTTCCCCTGTCGATTTCAACAAACAAGGTAACATGGGGAGAGTCAACTTGGTCCTACCTCCTACAAGGTTGAGGTGAACTACTGCTCTAGCCTCCACTTGTGTTGATCACTTTTCCTCCTCTGCAACTACTCTAGCTTTTGCTCAGACTGGTCAGGCTTCTTCCTTTGCCACTGTCCCAGCCCTAGCTCAAATCGGTGATCCTCTCACCCTGATGATCATAAGGGAGACCCTACTTGCCCCAACTCCTATTTCTCAATTGGGACCAACTGACGCTGAAAGAACGAGACTGAGGTCCTTAGGCCATGGAGAAGAGGCTCCAACGGGGCCTCTTTCTAAAAGGCAAAGAACCAATAAGGGACAAGAGGTCGTTACTGGTCTGACGGCAGAGGCCGAAGGTGCTCTAGAGTCCCAGATTGGAGGTTTGGGACCCAAGACTTTAGCACTTTATGATGTTGTCAACAAAAATGTAAGCCAGATCTTGGGGGCTTAGACAAAATCCCTAGAAGACGATAGGATTTGAGGGAGTTCTCTGGCAGAGATAATAACTAACCACTGTTTGATGGTCGGTATCATTCCTTTCTTATTTCCCCTTAGTCCTTTGTTTATGTTCTAACTTCTTGTTGTTCTTTTCAAGGGGTGCTAGAGGCAGTAAAGCTGAGGAATGAGAGCTTGATCTAGGAGGTGGAGTGAGATCAGCTCAAGGCTAGCCTAGCAATAATGACCAGAAAGGTAGCCGAACTGAAGAAAAAGTTGGAAGATGAGATGGCTGATCTGACCTTGAGGCTGCACAGGGCTCATGACGAGCTTTAGTAGGGGAAGGAGGACATGGTAGCACTAGTACAAGGGGTAGAAAGCTTCTAAAGGCAATCTAAGGTCGCTCAAGAAAGGGCAACTCACACCGAAGATAAGGCATTGCAAGCTGAAGAAGCAGTCAAGCAAGCTAAAGAGGCTATTAAGCGAGCTAAGGAAAGGGCCATGCAGGCTCAGGAGGAGATCGTTAAGGTAAGAGAAGAAACTTCTATCTTGGTTTATCAAGGCAGGGAAGCTGCTATTTCTGAGACCACCAATGGCTTCATGTACACCCTTTGGCAGAAACACCCTAACTTTGATTTTTCATTCTTTGGTGGGGAAATCGAAGCAATTATCTAGGATTTTGTCAAGGCCGCAGAGGCAACCTCTCCTCCAGATGCTGAGGTTGTTAGTGATCTTTCCATTCAGAGTGCAGAGCAGGATGAGCTCCAGCAATGCAAGAAGTAGTTGAAAAGAGGCCTGGAGAACAAGTGACAGAAGATTCTCCTATGGCTATCTTGAATTCCTCCACTCCACAGGATTCCTCTAGTCCTCCAACTCCATCCCTTTTATCACCTCTGTAATTTTATCTTGCATTTTCACAATCTGATTTGATACTTTGTATAATTGGGACATCTTTATTTTAACTTTTGTGATCTATCGGACATTTTATCATCTTGTTAACTGATCCGCCGGTGAACTGCATGGACCCAAATGGGTAATATTAAGTTGTAGCGTGTGAGGTTCTGGCATTTTCACCTTGTGAGATAGCTGGTTGAGCTGTCCACATAGGGCATAGTTTTTCTTTAAATAATGTTGACCGCTGACGAAATACATTAAGGGGTATACGGAACATTATATAAAAAGACAAAGGAATTCTTTGATCATTATTCAATTTAAAACTTTTAAAGAATATTACAAATCTGTGAGGCTAAATTTGCCCTTATTGATAATATGGCCGGATATGTTTGGCATTCCATGCTCAGGGGAACTTAACTTCTTTGACGTTAGCCAAACGATATCCCCCACTTCGTAATTTCTCTTTTATTACATAGGGTCCTTCCCAATCGGGACCCAATGTTCCTTCACTGGGAATGCAACCTCCTAGCAGAACGAGGTGTAAGACAAGATCACCTGCTTTGAAGCTTTGAGTTCAGACCCTTCGGTTAAAATGCCTCATGACCCACTGTTGATAGGTCACGACCCTAAGACGAGCAGTGTTCCTCATTTCTTCAACAAGATCAAGGCTCACAGCGAGCAACTAGTTATTCTCCTCCAGATCAAAAGTATCTCTGCAATGCGAAGTTACTTCGAACTCCACTGGTATCATGGCTTCAGTTTCGTAGACCCTTGAAAAAAGGGTTTCTCCAGTGGTGCTACAAGCCATGGTTCGATAAGCCTATAGCACCTTCAGTAATTCATCTACCCATGCCCCTTTTTTGGCTTCTAATTTTTTCTTCAAAATCTACTTAATGATTTTATTCACTACCTCAACCTATCTGTTGGTCTAAGGGTGGTCTACTAATGAAAAACTCTTCAGAATCCTGAGGTTATTACAAAACTCGATAAACTACTTACTAGTAAATCGGGTCCCATTATCGATCACTATCTGCTGAGGGATGCCGAACTGGTAAATAATGTTATTCCAAATGAATTTCTCAATTTGAAAGGAAGAAATCTGGGCCAGTTCTTTTGCTTCTGCCCATTTGGTAAAATAATCTACAGCTACTACTGCATACTTACAGTTTTCGCAACCTATGGGGAGAGGTCCTATCAGGTCAATCCCCCATATTGTGAAGGGCTAGGGGCTGACCATTTGTTAGAGGCAGACTGGAGGAGCTCAAGGAACTTTAGTAAATCTTTGGCACTTGTCACACCACTTGGCAAGGTCAATTTTGTCCCATTTCATGGTCGGCCAGAAGAAACCTTACCGAAGGACCTTTTCAGCCAGTGACAACCCCTAATGTGGTTTCTGCAGTGTCCGACATGAATTTCCTCTAGGACGAGGTCACAGTCAGGACCATCAATGCATCTGAGAAGTAAAGCTACGAAGCCCTTTCTATAAAGCGCTTCGTCGATGATACAGTATCTGGCAGCTCGGGACCATGTGTGACATGCTTCTATTCTATCTTCGGGGAGTTCACCATCCCATAATAACTTCAAAATAAGACTCATCCATGAGTCGTATGTTATGACGGTTGTCATTATGGCATCTTGTTGCTCAATGCTTGGAGATGGAAGAGTCTCTACCAAAATTGCACCCAAAAAATATGTGTCCCTCACTGCGGCCAAGTGAGCTAACACATCTGCATGTGTGTTTCGAGCTCAAGAGATCTAGCTGATCTCATACCTTTGAAATTTGTTTAGCAACTCTTGAGTTCTTTACAGGTAGACAGCCATTTTCGGTCCCTTTGCCTGATATTCTCCTTTTATGTGGCAAATGACTAGTTAGGAATTGTTGAAGATTTTCATATTTTTAGCTCATACCTCCTTTGCCAGATAGAGTCCTATGAGCAATGCTTCATATTCTGCCTCATTATTGGTAGCTAGAAATTCGAACCTTAAGGCATAGAGGATTTTGTGCCCTCTCGAGCTAATTAAAAGGATTTATGCCCCTGCCTTTTGCTCGCATGAGGACCCATCTATATAGAGCTAACACCATGGTCCTTCTGAGGTTTCCGCCTCTTCCCTGGTAGGTCTAGTGAATTTCACTATAAAGTTAACTAGGGCTTGTCCTTTAATCGCCGACCTTGACTTGTAATGGATGTCGAATAGGGCAAGCTTGATTGCCCACTTCAGTAAGTGACCTGAGGCGTCTGCCTTCTGAAGAGTTTGCCTTAGTGGATACTAAGTTGGCACTTCAATGGTATGGGCCTGAAAATAAGGTCACAATTTTTTGGATGCAACAACAAGACAGTAGACAAGCTTTTCCATGGGAGTATAGTTTTCTTCTGCGTTCAACAACCTCTTGCTCACATAGTGTACTAGGAGTTGCACCCCACCCTCTTCACGGACAAGAGCTACACTAATGGCATGCTGGGATACTCCCAAGTAAAGGATTAACTTCTCACCTTCTTGCGGTTTAGATAATAATGGAGCTCGGCCCATGTACTCCTTCAAGTGCGTGAAGGCATCCTCACACTCTTCAGTCAATTCAAAGCACTTTGCCTTCCTTAGGACGTCAAAGAAAGGCAGACATCTATTTGTTGCTTCGAGATGAATTTGCTAAGTGCTACAACTAGGCCTATTAAGCTCTATATGTCCTTGATCCTAGTTGGTGATCTCATGTCGATAAGTGCTTTGATCTTCTCCGGGTTCACCTCTATTCCTCTATTGTTTACCATGAACCTGAGAAATTTTCCAAAGGCAACTCTAAACACGCACTTAAGCGGATTCAATTTCATCTGGTACTTTCTAAAGATCTAGAACATTTCATCTAGATCCTTCACATGATCCACAACCTATCTAAACTTCACGAGCATGTCATCCACGTAAACTTCCATAGTCTTCCCAATTTTCTTTTTGAACATCATGTTGACCAATCGTTGGTAAGTTGCTCTTATGTTCTTGAGCCTGAAGGGCATCACATTGTAGCAATATAATCCTCAATCCGTGATGAATGAGGTGTGCTCCTCGTCTTGAGGCTTCATGGGTATCTGATTATACCTAGAGTACACATCCATAAAATTGAGGAGTTGATGCCTGACCGTTGCGTCAACAAATTGGTCAATTCTTAGTAAAGGGAAGCTATCCTTTGGATAGGCCTTGTTGAGGTCAATGAAGTCGATGCACATTCTCCATTTTCCATTTTTCTTTTTTACTAAGATAGGGTTGGCTACCCAGACTGGATAGTGAGCCTCCCAGATGAATTTGTTTGCCAATAGTCTGTTTGCCTCCTCCTTGAGGGCGTCAGAGCGCTCAGCAATGAGTGGCCTTCTTTTTTGATGAATTGGATAGTGGTAGGGATTGATATTTAGCTTATGTGACATAATTTTGAGGTCGATTCGCACCATATCCTCGTAGTTCCAAGTGAAGACATCCAAGTTTACTTTAAGGAAGTTAACCAGCTGGACCTTCATGTCAGGGGGTAGGTTCTTCCTAAGCTTGAGGCACTTCCCATCATCTGCCTCACTGATCTTAGTCTCTTCGAGCTCTTCAATTAGTTCGGTCTCCCTATCCACCTATAGGTCATATAGGTCGAGATCATGACTGATCCTGACTGAGCTCGAAGCTCAAGGCTCTTCATTGGAAACCATGCCAACTCTCTTGCCCTTCTCCTCGAGCTTAACAGCATCTTCCTAACACCACCAGGCTGTGTATTCTCACCTCACATGCATCTGACTCCATTTAAGGTTGGGAATCACATGATCAATGTCCTAGTTGACATGACTAGATCTAGATCATTCATCGCTGGCCACCTTAGCATTATGTGTAGGCCGAAAGGCAGTCCACGACCAGGAAATCAGCTAGAATTATGGACTGGCGGTCTTTATCCCCCAAAGTTATAGTGAGTTTGACTTGCCCCATAGGTAATAATGCATCACCAGTAAAGCCAAAAAGAGGTACAGGCGAAGGTTTAAGATCATCTTGGTTTAATCCCATCTGCTTGAAGCATTTTCTATACATGACATTGACCGAGTTGTCGGTATCCAACATGATCCTTCACACTCGACATTGCCAACCTTGGCTCTAATGACGAGGGCATCATTATGAGGGGACTAGATTCCCTGTGTATCATTGTTCATGAAGGTGATGCATTTCGAGGTGGCCCTGGCTTTTTTGGTAGGTCTGTCAGACTCGCACCTTGCGGACAAGACATAGCTCACATTCTGCACATATCATTCACATGAGATACGTGAGGTTCCTGCAATGTGCGGCCCTCCATGAATCATGAAAACATTCCTGACTACCGCTATCTGCTCCTATCCAACACTCTGGGAAGGCTGCATTGTCTGCTGTTGAAGTCATTGCCCTATAGGTTGTACCACGTAATCTCTCAATCAACCTCTCTTAATCAAGTCCTCGATCACATCTTTGAGCGACTTGCATTCGAAGGTACTATACCCAATGTCATTATGGTAGGCACAAAACCTGTTGGCGTCCTTATGCTTTGAAGGGGTCAATAAGGGCCTTGGTCACCCGAAATTCTCCCTATGTTTTTTAGTCGTGTATATCCTCTCCATAGTGTCAGATAGGATGCTATAATTATGATGGTGACCTCAGGGTTCAGGTCACTCTGTCCTCACCTTCTTAATAGGTCAGGTACTAACATCATTAGTCTGGCCCATCCTGCTCTTACCATGGTTGTTTCTTTTCTCGTCCTGGCTGGAAACTGAACTACCAAGCTCACTTTTCTATCCAAACTTTTTCAGGGCTAAAGGTTTCCTCCCACCAGACCTCTTTAGTGGCTTGTTCATAGAATTCTCCCAAACTCTTCACTGGGGATTTGTATATGCTCTCGTATAGTTTCCCATCTCTACGATGTCCTATTGGGATCGCTGTTAAAATGATGTCATCAGAAGGACTCTCCACATTACTGACCTCACACCGAAATCTCGTGATGTAATCTTTTAATGATTTATCTTTTCATTGGAAAATCATGGCCAAGTGACAAGACAGTGTGAGCTATTTCTTGAGAGCTCCGTATTGGTTGATAAATTTATTCTAGCATTCCTCCCAGCTGCTGATATTGTGAGCTAGGAGACCCTTGAACCACGCTCGTGGCACATTTCCAAGGGTAGTGAGAAAGACTTGACACTTGACCAAGGGATTACTGGTCTAGAGGTCTATCAGGATATTGAAAGCATCCTGATGATCGTACGGGTCGCTTCTTCCATTATATGGCAGGATGGCCAGAACCTTGAATCGACGGGGAGAGGTTCTGTCTCAATCTCCTTGGGGAATGGGTTCCTTTCCTCATAACAACCTGACTGGTCCTAGGTCGAGGAACATTTCTCCAACTTCTACACCCTTTGCATGAGCTCTTCGATCATTTGATCTTGAACTTCAGATCGTTGATTTTTGCCATTATCATGGCCCACTTTCGAGCTTTCAGTATGGTACAAGTTCCTAGGTCATTGGTTTCCCTCGCACTTGTGAGCTCGTCGTTCCTCCATTTCAGGTCACAAGTTAGAGGAGCGATCTAAATCTGCCTGCTGGGCTCCTTCTCCTGTCAATTTCTCCCTCTGAGCCAGTACTTCTCCTTGTGGCTGCTGGATCGCTTCTGTGATTGAGATGGCCTCGCCTTGTTTTTGTGCTCTCTGAATGTTTGCTTGAGCCAATGCTTCGACTACATTAATAAGCCTCTTAATCGTACTCTTGAGTGCTTCCTTATGTTGACGTAAAGCCTGCACACCATCAGCCTTCGGAAGGATAGAGGAAGTACTTGCCAAGACTAGGTTTTCATCTCCAGGCATATTCTGCCATTGCCCTTCACGACCACTTGGTTGGTTAGCAGTAACATTTGAACTCCTAGTTACTCTTCTTCTTGCCATGATGATCGTTTGGTGAGTATACAAGAAAGCAATCTGGTCCCACCGGGCATGCCAAAATATTGATGGTCGATTTTGGTAATTGATCAATGAGGGATTCTGAGAACTAAACTACTATTAAGAATAAAAGGGGAGCAAGGAGATGGCGAGAGATTCAAAGGAAGAGCAAAGACAACACGGGAAGTTTTATCGTGGTTTGGCTAAAGTCAAGATGACCCCTACGTCCACGGTAGTTGTATTAACTTTGAATGATTATTTTGTTACACATAGCAATATTACAAATGTCTATAGCTATTTTCATAGAGTTTCTACATATATTTTCTATATCTATGCAATGGCTCTCCCTCCTTATTTAGAGAAGTCGGGAGGGTTACAAGTCATAATTTATCATTGTAAAACTATGATTAAATCTGTACTGAGCATTAAATGATAGACGTCAAGCAATAAATATGGGGTAAATTATTATCGAACTTTGGAGGCTGATTTACAAGTTGGTAGAGTATTCAAACTATCTGTTAGACATAAATTGTTCCCAATCATGCCAAGAGAAGCTCGTTGTAGCCTTGTTCAGTTTGGAAGTTGCGAGCTCTCGCCATGCAGTGTGCAGCCTACTGTCTGGCTTCAGTGACCTCGCTAAGTTAGGTCATGCCTCCTCGCCTTCTTACCTAATTCTTTGTGCCTCTACTAATCCATTCTGTCTGGTCTGAAAATGCCCATAACAACTATTCTTTAGAAAATTTATGTCCCAACATTTCTGAGGATTAATCTTTTTTATTTCAAAATTGACATATCTTTATAAGATTCAATATCTGGGAAATACCTTTCATTAAAATAACTTTTAGGATTGTGGAGCTTTCTTCCCTTACACCTCTTTTCTTTGAATGATTTTCCTTCATCTTATATTTGGCAACAAATGGACCTTGTGGGTTTTCATTTGATATTGAAGGGTTTTTTATTTTTTAAGGAAAGAGAAAAGGATTTGGGGAGAGATAATGAGATTTTATTAAACAAAGTTGAGGGAAATTGTTTGAAGAGATGAGTGGATTATGATTTTTGGTGAAGGAAAGACTGATTTTGATGATTTACAAAGGAGAAGATGGGAGATTTCTTAACTTCAAACCATAGAAATTCAGTCCAGTTTATTTCAAATCAATTCAAACAATATGGGAGGCTTATTTTGATGAATGAAGCTTCTGCAAAACAAATTTATGGAAGTCTCTAATGCCTAAGTTAGTAAAGAAATTCAATTAAAAATAGTTGAAATAAAAAAAATAAGCAAGAATAAATGAATCAAATATAATTTAGACACTACTTGAATAGAGAATTACTGTTGAAAGGCATTTCACATTTCCAATTCCCTTCTAATATAAGAAAACCGGTCTTCACTAAGGGGTTTGGTAAAAATATAATTAAAATTCCGTTTGGACAAACTTAAGAACTATCTCGCCACTTTGAACATGATTTTTGATAAAATAATGCCTAATTTCTATATATTTTGTCCTAGAATGCATGAATTAGGATTTTTACCAACCTTAAGTCACATCCCCAAGACTAAGCATGTGACTAGCCCAAATCACCTAATGGTAACCCGAGAACTTTGAACATTTCATCCTTTCATAAATATTTCATTTGTACATTAATTTGGAGAATTTCGTGTATAATTATTCAACATGATTAATATTTGGGAACTTATACAATTATATACTAACATAATAATGAAGAGTCCTTCATAGGAATGACAAACTATTTCAATTTGAAAAACATATTTAGATAGATATAATTAAATCAAAAGGAATAGAATAAAAAATATGCATGATTGGAATTTTAATTATTGATTCTCTTAATAATTTTTGTGACTAAAGTTCTACTTTCTTCATTTCTATGTCATGAAATAAATGCATAAATTGACAAATGTTTATCATATTGGACAATTACATATGAGAACATCTAAATTAATTATAATAATGAGCTAATTATAAAAGAAAAAACTCTAAGAACCTATTATGGGTAAAAATCGGCTTTCAAGAATAAGTCAGCACGAGCCCATCAGAGGCTAAGTCACCCAGTTCGCTGAAGACACCCAGCGAACACTACATCGCTCATCGCTAGGAAGTGACATAACGAGGTCACCATAAGGTCGGCTCACTAAGCAACCAGCCATTCTGCTCAAACTTGCTATGCTATAGAGACAACACCGAGCTCGCTAAACGATCTGCCACAGCGACCCCGAGCTGAGAATCTCAGTTCAGGAGGATAGACATCTCGCTTAAACGAGGTGGGATTAAGTGTAAAATACACATATGCTAGTCTACAGCCGACAAGAGGGGCCCACCCCATAGAAGTAACCTATAACAGCCAGATTACAGGAGTTTTATTGTCTTTTACATTTATTTCTTGATGTAACACATCTGTAGCTTGTAATCATTATATGTAACTCTTCCTTCCTCTATAAATAGGAATTCATTGTTAGAAGAGGGAGGAGGCTAGAAAATCTTGTAAGCAAGAAGTTCTATAAAAATCTTTCATATTAATAAAAGCTCTGCCATTGACGTAGGATCCGGTACAGTCCAGATTTAGTCAAGCCAGGTTAATACACTACTTTTCTCCACCCAGTTGGCTCCTTCTTCCCCTCCCTTCACACTTGCGCTTCAGAAGATAGCATTTGGGTCTAAGAATTCATCTCAATTGGCTGAAGTTTGGGACTTTCTATACGAACCAAATTCCAATGTCAACAGAACCTAATTACAAAGAAAAAAAAAAGGACAAAATTAAAAATTGAAACAAATTATAAGAACTAAAAAAATTTAATTTAGAAAAAAAGACAACTAAGAGCAATTGTGGAATTTAAATCCATAGGATCCCCAGTAAATGTTATTCAAAAGTGAAGGACAAACTTTAATGAGCTAAAATGTTATTCATTAAAAAAAAAAAAGGTAATGCTTTATTGGATTTTTAAAATGAAAAATAAAAAATAATTTTTTTATAAAATGACAATTAAAAAGAAAGAGAGAATAATGGAAAGATAATGAAATATATATATAGAGAGAGAGAGAAATAAAGGATAATTTTGAAAAGCATAAATAATTTTTTATGTAATTGAAACTATTGAATAGTTTCTTTAATTTTTATGTAGCAATGTTAAAGAACAGATATTATTAAAAAAAAATAGAAGAAATAGATAGGTAAGCATGGCAAGTTATTTGTAACCAATTCCATTAAGATTGAACTGCAAAAGCTTTAATTCGAACTGATTCTATACGAGTCACGTTCAATTAATATGAGACAAATTATTTTGTTCAAATTATTTACAAGTCTAAATGAATGTAATAATATTTTTTTATTATTTTTATGTTAATACAATGTATTACATTCAGGAATGGAAGCACATAGTGTATAGTGGGGTAAATTGATCCCACTAAATTTTAAAAAATAAAAATTATACACCTATGTCATAAATACCAATTTGACCTTATAAATTATAACTTTGTGACCCCAATACCCTTTTAAAATTATTTACCTTTCAAAGTTTCCAATTTATTATTAAGATGATTGTTAAATTGCTTGCTTAAATATAATAATTCCGTTTATGTTTTTAATAAGCCAAAGTTTCTAGTGTAGTTTTATTTATATAGCTTTTTAGCTATTGGTACTCTACTTAAAAATCAAATTGAAAATTACATTGTTGATATGTGGTAAAATAAACAGTTTGCTACATTGAAAGAAATTAATAACCCAGTAGAAAAGTTAGTGAATAAGAAGACCTACTGTATTTTGTAAATATGTTTCTTTTTTTAGATTAATACTAGTCCTACTCATTACCATGACAAAAGTACGCAACTTATTTTGTTATAAATTTCATGCAACTTTAACGGCATAAATTGGCAGGAAATATATATAATAAATATGAATTAATTTCACTAAATTATTTTTTTACTAAGTCATTAATTACATTTTGATTAGACTCATTTAAATTTTCGTATGCTTGTTTAGTTTTATCTAATTAAAATTTAAATTGAATAACACACTCTTTCTTTGAATTCATTCAGACTTGTACTTATTTCGAACTCACAATTTTTTTACTTGTCAAACTTAAACTAGAGTTTGAACAGCATATATTTAAGTTGGCTCAGTTGATTTGTATATGTGAACAAAAAGCTAATAAAATAACATAAATCAAAATACAATTAATTTATTATAAGTCAACATAATTAGAAATAATATATCCATTAATCAGGTTGTCACGTAACATACAATAATCATAATTATAAGTTACGATTATCATTAATCATATACATATTCAATACTTAGAATTCACAAATAATTATACACAAGAAATAAGAGAGGTATCATTAATATTGACATAGTCTAAAATAATTTATGATCTCCGGACGATCAACCTAAGTAGATTGATTGAAGAAGCGATTGCAACAAGCAGCCTCAAATCTACACCAATCGACCTGATGCATATGATCAATCAGCAAAACTAAGCGAAGTTACCACCCAAGCAATGCATGATGAAGGACTTGACTTGAACATGCATGAATATTGTAATCATAGCAATTACTTAACGGAAATTTCATTAACATTACCAATATATTGAAGATAAATTATTTTCACTATATTATTGAAACTCCGTTAAAATACTGATTTGATCATCGGAGTGTGTTTGGTAAACCACTTCCGTCATATACGACTGACTTTATTATCTTTACAAGTTATTCTTTAATCTGTCTATACTTCGCTAGTCCTACCTATCAAACAGAGAGTTTCAAATATAAAATAAGAAAATTCAAAATCAAAATTAAAAATTGATTGTTGATAATTCATATAAAAATTGAATCATGGCCCAAAATCTATCAATAATCACATTACGACTCAACATAGTAAATTAGAATTTCAAACATAACAAATATCCATTTGAAACAAACATTACAATGTATTGATATCTTTAGTAGTGTAGTAGCATTTGGCGTTATTTTTGGATTTTTTTTTTCTTTTAGTGTCTTGGATTCAAATTTAGAATATTATATATTATGTTAAGTGACTTATCATTCCTACTATTACAAAAGAAAAAAAAATGTTATACTATTAGCAAGCCATGAAATTAGTTATCATGTGTCAAAAATGATACATCCACATTTATTTTCAAATGTGGATATTATACAATGACTAATACAACAATTGATAGCGTAACAAGATTAATTATAAATATAGAGAGATATAAGTGGTTGTAAGTATAATAAGATGTAAGTGATAAATACTAACGGTAACAGTATATCAATATCAATTTCAAATATATTCTAAAACCACTTCATATTCTAGAAAGAAATGATAATAAGCTCAATAGTTTGCACAAGCCATCCAGGTAATCACACGATAATAATATACAGAACCAAAATTTCCCAAATCAACTCTTCATTGCAATTTACCAGACCTTCCTTTCAATTTCGTAAAGGTTCTCATATGCTAATTTATTTGGAGAAAAGGCCAAGAATACTAAAAAAATAAATATAAAAATGGAAAGTGAACACAAGAAGCTTTGCCCCTCTCCGTTGAATATGGATTCGGGTTCTCTCTTTCTTTTAATCATTTTTTTCATGTTAAAAAAATAAATATAAAATTTTTTATAAATTTTATTACATATAGAAAAAGATATTTTAGATTTCATGATATATAAAAATTTAATATTTATCTCTCTCTAACGTAATAAAAAAAGTAAAGGGTTCAAATTCATTAAAAACGTAACATTTCCCATGATTTGGATTAATTAGAAAGTCATCCTAACCCAATATTGCAAAACCTAACATACATAGGAAATTTAGTAAATTTTTCAAGAATCATACTATACCAAAGGTTTTGGCAATGAGAACTACGCACCCAATATCTGCCCATTTTCTGCTTCAAGCATACGGTCTTGTATGGCTCATGTAAAACAATTACCTATGGTAATATTGGAATAAATTTATCGTGATCATGGCGTTATATTACAATTACATTATGATTAATAAAATCAGGGATAAATATAAAAAAATGTGGCTATTGAAAAATAATATTGTGAGAAATTATAATTACAAAACAATTTAAAAACATGATAATGACCATCAAATATTACCCAAAGAATTTAGGAATTAGTCATCATATGTCAAAAAATCTAAAATGTTTTCCTGAGACTCAAATTTAATAAAGGGTAAAATACATTGTGCCTTTTAAATTATATGCTATACCCCCTTTCATTATACTTTGGTATCAATTTATTCTTTTAAATTTTAAAATTTAACACTTAACCTCTTAAAGTATAAGTTGATATTAAAATATTAACTTTGAAAATAGAGTATTTATAATTTATTCCTCTCAATTCATATCAAACAAAACAAAAAGAATCAAACTTTGTAGAAAATTTAAGAACTTATAATTTTAACTCTCAAATTTTATATGAAACAAAATAAAATGAACAAAAAAAAAAGTGCTTATCAAGATTTCACTATTTTGTAGATGGAAGCTGCTTATCAAGATTTTCCTCAATTTTCTATCAAAAATCTAAAATAAATTACAACTTATAATTAAAATTTGCGTTGGTAGGAAACGTTGGAGAATTACAAGATATGAAAGTCAAATATAACGAAGGGATGATCAAAATTCCAATGACTTTGTTATGACTAAAACCTTAATTAACATTATCAATTAAGGTAAAATTTTAAATAATCAAATGCTGAATTTTAAAGTTGACATGGGTAATTAAATTAATTTTGAATTATAATTTAAGCAATATAATGTATTTTACTTTTAATAAAATGCACAGGTAAACGGGAATAAGGGCTCCAAGCACTAGCTAAAGAAGTAATAAATAAGCTTTAAAAATCCACAAACAATAAAGCTTTATTATATTTAAGTTATTTTAATGATAATGATAAATGTCTTTATTTTTATGTATAATATAACTACAAACACAATTTGAAATCACATAGTTTTTAAATGTCTTTTACACGCAATTACAAATGATATTACTTTAGGATTTTCTTCCTTAAATTTGAACCTAAAATATTATATATATTAAGTGGTTTGTCACTTCTGTTATAAAAAAAAAAAGAATTTTGATAAAATTATTATCACAATTGTATTATAAATAACAAAATTATGATTAAATGTAAAAAGAATTCATTATTACCTTGTAAAATTACGAAAATTAAGAATGTGGAAACAATGGGGACCATTAGATTTATAATAGCCGTTAGATTTGGTTCTTTCGTCTTCGTTAAGCATAGAACAGCTCGGAAACGCACTGCATTACCTGTAAGCTCAGAAAAAGACCAAAAGCAGCAATTATTGCAATTCGTCTATGTATAAGAAATTCTTCTATATAAGTACATCTTTGATAAATTAATACAATAATAAAAATTTATTGATTAATCAAGATTTTATTTAATTAAGAATAAAATTAATAATTTATTAATTTATATATTAATTAAAAAAATAATTTATTAATGAACTTTGTGATTATGTGAATACATTAAACTTTGTATTATCTAATTTATAAATTATCATTATTCTATGTATTTAGTTAACCAAAATACGATTATGAATATAATTATTATTATTGATAAGGTCATTGGAAATAACAGAGAAGATGAAGTTGAAGATAATAGTTCTATATTGAAATCTGAAACTCCTCAACTAGTTGGGCTGATCGGTGAAGCAAGCAAGCTACCTGCAAGCACAGCAAGGTCACTTGTACAAGATAGAAGTAATCTGCCAAGCACACTCCTACAATCAAATCAATGTTTTATCTGAATTTCAGTAAGTATATACAAGATCGTCTAGAAGAGGGACATTTGCTAGTATTTATAGGTGTCGAACATGTCATTTAATGTCCTCTTGAGCAAATAGGGCATTAACACATGCCTACAGCACATTAATAACGTCAATGAGAATCTCGCTAAACGGTTGATAGTATCACATTGTTCATGCAGAATTAATCATGTCTTTTCCTATGTGTTAATTGAGAGATTGACTCTCAAACCTCTTAACTGACCTTGTGACTAAGGCTGTTCTACCAAGTGAAATAACCGACTGACAAGAGGCAGCATTTGCTAAATGCCAACTCCTCTTCCAATCTTGATCAATCGACTATAGGTTAAACGACCACGAACTATGGACTATTTTAGGTTGTGTCAAAATCTATCTTGTGCAAAGATGCACTCCAAGCCATAATCACATTACATAACTTTCCCTTGCAATACAAAAACTCTACATTAGAACTTCTTAATACACTAAGAAAAGTTAGAAATGAGACACAAAGGGACATCAATTTCAAGAGAAAACAAGTAACATTGGAGTCATATTTTACAAAAGCCTCCTAATTAAATTATGTATACATATAATTTTGGTGTATAAGAAAATTGTTAATTTATATATTAAGTGGGACGTATTTATTTTTTTAAAATGTATTTTGTTATAAATTTAGCAAATTATTTATTTATCATATTGATCCCAAATCAAGATGGGTCAAAAATATTATTTAATCGATGTTATTAATTTATTAAATATTAACTTATTAAAATCATACTATATATACAACTCTTTGAAAAATTGTTATATGTTCCAGTCTTGCAAATATAACACTTATTCTTATTCTCATTCACCAATTTATTAACTTTATTATTATGTTTTCTTTTGTAAAACTTACACAGGGAGAGAATATCACTTTTCAATTTCTAGATGAGAAGTTATTAATTGCACTGAGTGCATTTAGTTGAATGCACTAAGTCAATGACAATAGAGATATTTAATTTTTTTATTATATACTAAAACATACTCTATCTTTTATTTAATAATACGCTTATTTTCTAATTGACTTTATATACACAATCTAAATATATTTAATGTAATAAAGAATTTCCCATTAAAAATTACAAAAAGTTAACAAACACTCCATATTTATTAAATTTGAGCAACTACATATGTTATAACTGAAACATAAAATAATTTCTCCAAGTCCTAATCATAAGAAATTAAATATCATACCAAAATACCATATTAGTAAACTAATATACCTCACTACGTTTCAGATACGTATAGAAAACTTTAGAGGTACGCATAATTTTTTTTAAAAAACATTTTTAAAAATAAAATATATAAATTTATTTTAAATTTATTTTTTATCATTTTTACTAAATTAAATAATGCATAAAAGAAAGCCATTCTTGTACCATTAATGAGATATTCATGTCCAATAATATGCGTTCATTGAATATGCCTCGATCTACTTCATGCACATGCAAAGCACATAGTTAATTACAAAGTTACGACTAGAAAGTAATCAGTGTGACTTTTGTACAATTAACACAAAAATGATAGTATATAAATGCAGCATGTGTGGGCTGAACCCCTATTTATGGCCCACAAACCTCTTTAGTTAACGCCTGACCTCATTGCTGAAGCTAGAGAGAAACCTAAATAAAGAAAAGGAAGACACTACTCCCAGGCAGAGTGAAGGTGGAAAGGAAAATTTCAAGAGAAAATAAGGGTGGAAAATTGATTTTTCCTCTACTTGGTTAAACAAGGAAAATGGGAGGAAAGGAAAATAGGTAGAAAAAAAGTCCATTTACTCCCTACTATGCGAACTGCTTCTCCTGCTATGTGAGCCACTTCTCCTCCTCACTAAGCTGCTTCTTTGCCTGCCCATCAACTTATCTGCTTGCTATTGTACGAGTTGCTTCTCCTCCTTAGTGATCTGCTTCTCTGTTTGCTCGATCTGTTTCTCTACTTGTTGTTGTGCGAGCTGCTTCTCCTCCTCGTTGATCTATTTCTCTGCTTGCCTAATTTGCTTCTCTGCTTACTGTTGTGCAAGCTGCTTCTCTTCATTGTCAATCTACTTCTCTGCTTGCTGCTTCTTGGTCCGCTACTTCATCATTTTGGTCGCTGCTTCCTCGCTCTGCATCTCTGCTTCCTTGTTCCGATCCCTGCTTCATCTGATTCGGAGCATCTCCAAGTAAGGCAAGTTAGATCATGTAAGTCTGATGCAACAATGCCTGTGTGATTGTTTGGTTTTCTCTGCAATGTCTGTTTATGCCTCTGATTGTTCTGGTGAACCTCTCTACACTCCATTGCCTGCTTGACCGATTAATTTTGAAGTTTTTCTCCAATCCAACATTGCTGTGTATGTGATTGGATTGAGGGCCTTATGTTTTCATGATGTTAAGTTATACATTTATGAAAAATGGTAGATGGAAAACAAGGCAAGAGACATGGGAAGTAGAGTTGTTCAAATAAGCTTACGAGAAGCGTCTATGTAATAGGTAGTTTTTAGAAGCTTCCGTTTCTAATAAAAAGGGAGAGAGAGATCACAAATTGAACCTTTTAACCATTTTAAGCCACACAAGATTGTTGGTAACCATGAGTGGCATCATCCAGTAGCTTCTATTCTGTTCCCCCTTTTGAAAATGGAAATGAAAGATGATTAGACTTTCTTATTGTTATTAGGTTGAGGTAGGCAATTCCTCACATGAAGCACACATATTGTTTGCTCATAACAATAGTTAAACAATTTGTAATTTCGTTACAAATACATAGAACATATCCTATACAATCTTATAATTTCACCAAAGTTATTTTACTTTCTATAAATTTCATTTTTATTTTTTCTTCCATTTTCTTTTCTTTCATTTTTCATTCAACCAATCAACAAAATATTATTTTCTTTTCTTCTTATTTTCTTTCCTCTCATTTTCTTTCATCTATTTTTTTTTCACTCATCCAAGCAAAGCATATCAAACAAAGCGTGCAAATCTAAAATAGGAAGTAGAGATGTAAGAAAGAATGTTTTAAAAATTGGATGGATAGTGAATTGAAAAGTTAACAAATCATACTGATATAGTCAGTTAAATTAATGATCAA
This sequence comes from Saraca asoca, assembly GCA_026873985.1. Taxonomy (NCBI): domain Eukaryota; kingdom Viridiplantae; phylum Streptophyta; class Magnoliopsida; order Fabales; family Fabaceae; genus Saraca; species Saraca asoca. The sequence goes on along the minus strand of JANHAO010000479.1, from coordinate 15,000 downwards.
ATCAAATGATATCATAAATATTAATTTATATAAATTTATTTAAAAAATTAAATAATAATTAATCTATACTATAAATATATGTTTATATTTTATATAAAAAATAAAAATTAAGCAAGCTATTGAATTTTTAGTTAAGTAAGTGTTAAATTTCTATTTGTGTTAGTTTTTTGTTACATATAAGTTTATTGAATCAACCCAACAAAAAAAAAAGTTAAAAAAGAATCTTACCATTTTTTTTTTATTCTTGTCAGTTTGTACCGGTTTGACCATTAAAATAATTTTTTGAGTTAATTTAAATTAAAAAAAAACATAATGATTAAGGATCAGGCTATCCAATACAATTCGATTTTCAAAACAATGATAAAGAATTAAGTTATTTGTCACTACTTCGACCAAGATCAACTCTCAAAACCTCGATTCAAGTATGATTTTATATACAAGTTAAAATCTGAGTTACAGATTATCTAGCCCAAATTATTCATAAATTTAAACGATGCTCATAAGCCAATATTCCTTTTTCCTTGTAAATGTTACACATCCTTTCATTAGTGTTGTGAATCCCACAATGGAGCTAGTTGTAAATATAAAATAAGAAAATGTGAATATTAGAAAAATGTGAACTTGTAATGCCAATAACCAAGTAAAACTAATTTAAATAAATTTTATTAAATATATAATAAGGAAAAATGTAAAATATCTCCTTCAAATTTAGGATAACTTTGAAAACTTAAAAATCAAAACCTTAAATTATACAAAATTTAAAAGTAACACATATCATTTACTTAATTAATTATTTTATTAAATTACATTATTTTTCATAAATTTTTAAAATAAAAATCATAATAATATTATTGTATGTTAGTTTATCATATTATTTTTTCTTATATAATTTCTATGTTATATTATTAATAGAAATTAAATTAGATATATAATTTTAATTAAATACTAAAATTAGATATATAATCTTAATTAAATACTTAAAAATGAATTGTAAAATTTTATATAAAAAATGATGTAATAAATCAACATATAATAATATTATATTGTGATTCTTCCTTAAAAGTTCTACAAAAAGATAACGTAATTTAATAAAACAATTAAGTTAATGATATATATTAATTTCAAATTTGATATAATTTAAAATTTTGATTTTCATATTTAGAAAATTAATAAGGATAAAACCTAATCATCCCAAACTTAAAGAACAATATTTTGTATTTTTCCTATATAATAAATGATAATTATGACAAACAATAATTATAAATTATTATGTTACTCCTGATAATATCACCAAATTTTTAATTAATTGTTTGTAATTTAAAATTTTTGAATTATCCTATTTGTTGTTCTTAATAAGATATTTCCGGTCACTTCCCCCCCCCCCCCCCACAAGGTTCTAATCACTAATTTTTGCACAAGGTAATACCTCAATTTGTTCAATTGGATTTGTTGCCGCTACAGTGACCTCATTGAAACAAACAATTTCAAATATATGAAATATAACAAGACATTTCCATTATTTCATTTAAATAATGTAAAACAACAATGCATTTGTAACAAAATATGGTTTAACAAGTACATGGCTACAAAATAACCAAATATTTTGCTAACTTTGATCAAATAAAATTTTCTTGGAAAATATAACGATGGACCAAGACAAGATGATTGGAAAAAACCCTCATCAAATTGCCATATAGCAATAACCCCACCATAAAATTAAGTTATGAAACTGACTAGCTAATACTTTAATCTCAAGAGATCAGATCATGACCTGTTGCTGTATATAACCCTTGTTGGCTTCATCTGTGTAGTTAAACTAGCATCCTAAATATCGCCTAAAAGGAAAACACAACAGCCAGACAGCCTTCAATAGCTTACATACGAGAGCCACAAAAGAAGATTCAATCTCCGGAAACATAAGTCTTGTCCTCATAATATCGCTTCTCACTCGCACCCTTCTTGTCGTTACGTTTCTGCACACAACGGAAGATTTTAACAACTTTGATCCCATTGTCCAACAACGAGTTAATGGCTGCCAAGAAAATTGTCTTTTTATAGAAAAAGAAACTATCATTAAGAGTAGAAAAATATTCCGCGAATATTTGATATTGCGATTAAAATCCCAAATAATCAGTTATAAGTTCAATAATCGATTATAGATGTTTACTTGTACTTTTAAAATTTTTGAATAATTAATTATTAGCAATAATCCCTGAGTATATTATAAGCTACTCCATCTTAAATGAGATTATAGAAAGAGAAATATTAAGATTTGTACCTATATTAATTTCATTTTTCTTTCCTTTTCTTTTCATTGTCTATCCAACAAGAATAATCCTGATTATATTATAAGCTACTCTATCTTAATTGAGATTATAGAAAGAGAAATATTAAGATTTATACCTATATTAATCTCATTTTTCTTTCCTTTTCTTTTCACTATCTATCCAACAAGAACTCTCCATATTCTCTTTTTTTTTTTTTGTCCTTTTCAGTAATTTAATATTAAAAATAAATTTTCAATATATCATCTAAACAATAATAGATTATATATAACCAATTATCAAAACATATTACCAAATATAAAATAGATTTTATATAATCAATTATAAATGACCAATTATCCTATAGCTATACTAAACAAATCCTCAATGTAAAAGGATGAACCATATTCCCAAAAGAAAGAAAGCCTTAAAAGATTAAAATAAAGAAAATCATTAAAAGATAAAAATAAGAATAAACGTACTTGATATGCCTCGTGATTTGATACAATCCTCCTAATAATTGTGGTGGTTGTGATATCTAGAGGACTTTCTAAAACTTCAAAGATGCCCATGCTAATGGGCACAGCATATGGATTGCATTCATCCTGAAATAGAACATATGTCAATAACCATTTATGAAGAAGAGAAATTTGCCAGTCTCTAACTACCAAAATAGTAACACCTTTGTCAAAAAGTAGTAGTGAATAATTGTAAACACATCACAGTAAACAGGAAATTACATCATTTACCTTCTCAAAATCAGTATTTTCTGCAGTAGTTCCATGGACAACCAATGAGATGTTAAACGTAGTAATCTGCACACGAAAACAATTTAAACTAAGTACTATAATAATCCATGTATTATTGGCTATTTATTAAGAGACCAACAGAAAAAAACAACATTGAAAGCATTAATGTTATTGCTCAATTAAAATATTCGGATCACAACACAACTAAAGAAAGAGCATTTAATTACTTGAAATACATTATAGCAGTAGAAAATAAAGAACCATGCTATAGAATATAGAGAAAAATTGCATATAAATAATACAAGGACTAACCATATCCTTGGACACCTCCCATGGAGCACCTATGATAACCTCATCCACATAGCGGCATGCCAAGACACTAAGACTTCTTTCATGAAGATTCATGATGGGACGATGAGCACCTCTAGTTACACTAGATAGTCATTGTGCAATAAAATAGAAATTTATCAAAATTGTCAAATGCCAAAAAATTATATGCAACACAAACATGCTGAAAAAGTCACAGCTCAGGTTATAGAACAATATGCTCCTCCGAGTTGCATTATATAGCCATTGTGCAGTATAATAGATAAATAATCAAAATTGTCAAACAGCTACAACACAGCAAAAGGAGTAGCCTTATGACTTTGAACTAAAAGTTAAATTCTATAGCTACTTTCAAAAGATTCTTTTCTCAAAAAAAAAAAAAAGGATTCTATTAGAGGACAAGGAGAACAAACCTAGAGGATAAGGTATCCCGTCTGGATAAATAAACTACAAGTCCACAGATTAAAAATAAAATATAAAAAAATTAAAGAAAAACACAATATCAATACACCATACATCACCAATCCCCCTTGAAAGAAATCATTGGTTTTAAGCCACACACACACACACACACACACACACAAAAAAACCTTCTCCCACAAGAGATGATAATACGTGCAAACCAGATACACCAAAATACAGCTACCGAGCAGTCCCAAAGAGCCCTCTTTTCCCAATTGCTCCCAAAACTTAGGAAATGGGTTGATAGAAAGATTTCCAAATTAGCTGCACAGACACAGGAAACCTCAAACAGAAAAAATCTTGCTATGTAATTGCCAAGCTTCATCACATTGTGGAAAACTTGAAACAAAATTATTGTTATTCTTAAGCTCTGATAACAAATCATACATACATGGAGACAGGGCCATATTTGGTCTCCACGCCCATGAAATAAATAGCCAAGGACTTAAGCATCACATCCATTTTGTTGAAAACAATACTAGCTCTCGGTCACTGAGTGCGATAGGGAATCAGTTTCCAAAGGAAAATGCCATAACCAATTAGTCACAAGAGCAATGGTTTTGGGCACAAGTTCCCTAAATATAGACAACATCCTTTCTTGGTCTTGCAACAAATCTCCCAATTCATCAAATCATTGATTCTAGTCTTAGCAGTGCCAGATCACCACTCAATTTTCACTGCCACCACCAATGGAATCTTTTTTTATAGAAAGAACCAGAGGTATCCTCCAAAGAAAAACCAAAATACAGAAAATAACCAGACGGGAAACCAAACAAAACCCTCCCAAAAATACTATTAGTCAGCACCACAGGGAAGCCAAATGTACCAACTTATTGCATAAGAGAGGCAGCATAAGAAGCTTCTCACTGAAAATTCTAGTATTCCTTTCAAAACAAATGCAACAAAGAACTGCATAAACAGCATACCAGCAGAGAACCGTGCCCTTTACTCACCCCTAAACCTTAGAAATTGCTCTGAACTTTCTGTACAGATCCAACATTCCTCGTGAACAGAATTTTAAATAAGGAACGATAGTAAAGGATAATACCAAATAAACAAGCCTGGAAAAGAGATACCCGAAACACCTCCCCCTTCTCTCTTCAAAGAAAAGAAAAGAACCATTCCGACTGTCCAAATATAAGTTTATTGAGAACTAATCCCCCAAGGGTACACCCAGAAAGTCAACATCAATGCAAAAAACCAGTGTAACACTAAATGCGCCCCCATGTGTATGTGTGTGTAAAATATTAGAAAATTTATTAAAAGAGTACAGATATACATTGGCAAGAAGATAACTTCATCATATACTCATACCATGTTTTGAGGAATTTCAATAGAAAGGTTCAGCATCAGCAATTACAGCTCAAAGACACCTAAAACTGACAAAAGCTCATAATTTCTATTATGATTGTTCTAGCATTTTCACTTTTTAAGACTTTCTCCATGAGTATATCAGTTGTATTTAGAGTAACACAACGAAAATTACCTCTATGAGGAAAATGATAGTTCACAAAGAAAATTAAAAAGGAGAGAAAGAAAGATAGGTCAACAACCTAACAGTTTGATCAGTGTGTATTCCAACAAGAAGAAAATCTCCAAGTGCACGGGCAACCCTCAAGATCTGTATAAAATAAACATCAGTTACCATATTGGCACCATTATCCAGCCATACATCCATATACACATCCATAATTGTAGTTGCAACTTCTAGGAAGAGATGTTATTGCAAAATACAGCCTAATAATGAATAGGCAATAGAGGAAATCAACATCTCAGGTTGAAAATGTCTAATACTAAACCGATCCATAACAGAGTTCTACTCTCTAAAATGTTCCCCAATTATTAATGGAAAACAAGAAATAAAGAAAATAGGGAAAATTTTTCATGTAAAAATGGAAAAACATTTATTTTTCCTTCATTACAAACTTTACCAAATATATTTAAGGTGCAGCCCCTTGTTCAGTAGAAGTATGCATATAGAAGCCCAATATGTATAAGGATAAAAAAGGAAAGAAAAAAACCAAAAGAACCAAGCCCAAATTGAATAATGATAAATAAGGAAATGAAAAAAAATTAAAACTGAGAAGAAGAGATCAAAATAGGATAAATCTACAAGATTCCAAATATGTTATAAAAAATCAATGCCAACTATTAGATACAAACCCAGGGTCTCAAATTTTCTATTCTTATGTTCCACCAGATATATTTGCGAGAATTCCACAAGAATATTGTTAATCATCATTTACAGGCAAGATAACTAAAAAACCATGATATATAATAACTCATCATCTTTCTTTCTTAGGATGCCCAAGAGGAGCAATTGGAAGTGACAATAGAAATATTCTCAGACAAGAAAAAACAGACAAATAAAGTTAGTTCTATGATATATATATATATATATATATATATGTTATTTCTCAGAAATGGAAGAGAAAGAACTAAAAAATAAAATGGCAATTAAAAATCAAAAATGTCTGCAAACAATTAATGAGGGACATGAGAAAAAGAGACAAATAATTAGTGTGCTGATGGCCCCTCAGAGATCAAACTGTAATAAATACTCGCAATGTTATTTATATATAGTAAGAGATATAACAAATGCATTACTCCTAAGAACTTAAACTTTTGAGATCAACTGACACTCGACATAGTAAGAGCAGTGTAGTGAAAATCGGATGGTGACCAGTGTGCTTGCCGGTTCAAGTTGGACCATAGAACTATCTTCAAGGTCAGACCGTTTTTTAACTAGAAAAAACTGGATTGAACCATAAGACTGGTTTCAGTTTTCAAAAACCAACCACATCAACAAAAAAATTTGCTTTACACTATTTTTTTTTTTAAATATTTAATTTATTAGAAAAATTTATATAAATTTTTCAATTTTTATTTATAACATTATCCAGGTCAACCATTAACATGTGACATGATGACTTTTCTAGTTCGTTGTTCATTTCAGCTTTTACAACATTGGGTATAAGAGATTTTGCTACCTAAAGGTCAAATGTTCAATTCATGTCACCCTCACTCTATTATCAACTTTAAATTTAGCATAATATAAGATGAGTGTGTGCTATGTTCAGGTTTCAAAACCATTTCTGGCACTCAAATTTCAGCACAAAATATAGAAAAACCAAAGATCAAATGTTCAATTCATGCCACCCTCACTCTATTATTAAAACTAAATTTAGCACGAAATAAGATGAGTGTGTGCTATGTTCAGTTTTCAAAACCATTCCTGGCACTCAAATTTCAGCACTAGATATAGTAAAACCATTTCTGGACCTTCTCCTAACAGCTTAAATTTTTGCAATCAATAGACACTTGACATATATTACAAGACATAGAGCAAACAACAAACATGCGGAAAAAGGTAAATAAAATTTCAAAACGATGAACAAGTAGATTATGTCTCATGAAAAATTATATATAGCTTGGAAAAATGAGAAAATAATTACATCTATAATGAGGGAGGTACACAATTAGAGGTACAAACAAGAAATCAACATCATGTATTATACTTGCTAGTTTATTAAAAGCAAGCCTTGGGATTCATTAATTGAAAAAGAAAATGGAAGGTTATATAGTCAAAAATCAAAAGTTAACATATCAGATTTGCAATCACTGCTGCAAATAGCTTGGACATGCAAGGAATTTGAGGAATCCAACTTGGAAACTTGTTTTAAGAAATTAAGACGAGTGAGAGACAACAATTTTGTCATTTTAAGGTCTGGTGGAAGAAAATTCATCCACAAATCCAATAGTCATTAGGTGAAACTGATAAATAAAGAAATAGGACAGATGAACTTTCTCATATATTGTATAGAAAGAATTTTTATTAATATAAGAGAAAGGCATACAAAAGAAGGGGCTAAACAGACAGCCCACCAAAGAAAATCCCTCAAAGCCCCATCATAGAAATCCCCCCCTCCCAAAAAAAAGGATGGGGCAACAAATCTAGCCCTTAAACTCCAACAAAACATGACAAATCTCTGTATAACAGGCATCCATAAGACAGTAACTATCTCCTTATTCCCCAAGCACAAAAAATCACAGGAATGATAAACAACAACCAATTTATAACAAAAAAATTTGTTAGAAAAAATATTCAGAAAATATATTAACACAAAAAGACATACAAATACAATGGTAGAATGAAGTTGAGACTTCACAAAATTTGAATGCAAGAACCTTCATGTTCTCGCAGCAAACTGCAATGCTGAAATTTGTAATGTTTAGAGGAGTCATGGTGAAGCAAAAATAGATTACAAACACAGGGTTGTATGTATTCAAAGAAATTCACGTTCAGAAATTTAAAAATTGAAGATATGACTCAAAGCAATTAAGCACGAGAGATGGTTGTAAAGAGAAGACATTCATCTTGTAGAAAATCATCAGCATTCTTAAGGACAAACATTTGCTGCTTGCCATTACATGTGAATATAGGATTCTAAATGAATGACATTTTCATTAAATGAGAAAACTAATTTAAAAGGATCTCAGTCGATTCAGAAATATAAAAATAACAATCACCAGCTAAAATTGCTTTCCTGTCCATGTTGCTTATGGGATCCAATCACACATGGATGCAAAAAAAAAAAATCACACATGGATGCCAAAAAAAAAGAAACTACTACTTTCCCATAATATAAAATAATTTCACTGACGACTAAAAGGTGAGGGGGCAAAAAGAAGTTATATGCTCAGACTCCAATTTATAACCAAAAGATTTTAATTATGTGTTGCAGCAGACAATAGTTTGGCAACAAATTATTCAATATTCAGATCAACAACTAAAAGAGGAATAGAGCTATCTCAAGTTTCATTCACACTCTTCTCCATTCCATTTTTGTCGAATATTTATGTAATCCACAGTACAACATAAGAGTTAGGTGGAAAGATCATTCCATCCATTAAAAAAACACATTGATAGATAAAAAAAATTAAGTATTAAATCTATGCAAATTATACCTCCACATGTCCTGCATGAAAAAGGTCAAATGCACCATCTATATATACTATGCGAGCATCAGGCCCTGGCCCCTGGACAACAATCAAAAGAAGAATAAGTTACAAACTGACCTGAAAGAAAATATAAACCAATAGCTGAGCTCCACTTTTTTTTTTTTTTAACTTCAAAAAGAGAAAGAAAAAAGGAATTTATCAGCTTAAGCACTGGGAAGAAAATAAAACAACTGTTCAAATTCAACTACTGCCATAATTACATTAAAGTGACAAATACACTCATTTCCTGTCAAACAATAACTCAACCTACCTTAAGTTTTAAATGAAGCCAGAAACCCAAGAATATAGGATTCATAACACCAAAAGATTCTGTCACATAAATGCTCCTAACACTCAAAATACGAAGTTGTGAACAAATCTGAAGCTCACCCATACCTTGCAATCACAACTCATTGATAGGTTGGTTCTAAAATTTAATTATAATACTGGAGACAAGAAAGATTGAATGGAGCACTGGATTAAAAAGGCTTTGATACCATTCCAGAGGACCACTTAATCTTAAAGCATAGAAGGTATTAACCAAGAGTATAACAAATGATTCTTATAACTCTTTAAATTTATTGGAATTAATGCAACTGAACGGTAAAAACCAAGCAATGGATTTAACTTCGCAGGGAAACTTAGCCTTCCACACAAAGTAACGAGGAAAATAGTTGTTGATTGGTGAAAAAAGCAAAACTATCACAAGCCCCATTCAATATCTAAACTAATACACTAAAAGCTTCAAGGTCATTAAGAATGAGATCCCTGGGTCACTGAAATTCCAAGTGAATTACACTGCAACTATCTAGATTCTAGAATAAAGCCAATAACTACAAAGAGCATTAAGACTGAGCAGGATGATGATTCTAAAACTGCATGCCAAAGGAACCCTAGTTATGATGCCTACTTTACTATTCAGCAACTATATCAATTTTAGTATTCAAATAAACTGACATATATACCCTCCCATTTGAGAACTGAACAATTCGGCGAGATGTTGGTAAAAAATGAGATATACGAGTTCCACTTGCAGATCCACCATCTTCGAACTTCTGGTTATGACCATGGCTGAACTGTCTTTGTAAAGAAGAGTGATTATGATTTTCACTGACAGACCTTTCTCTTACGCAGAGAAGCATACGACCTGTGCATGAGATCATCATATAAATTTTAAATTATATATATCAGCATGTATTATGGAGCAACCAATTGCTCAGAAAAAACATATGCCAAAGAAACATACATTCAAGAGGTAAACAAACATTGGGGAAATTAAAGACTCAATATATATGCAAGGGGATAATATAACAAGAAGGAAACAATGAGCCAAACTAATGACACCTGCAAGACCAAACATATTACCATCACTACTAGTTGGGTGAGAAAATTCCCAAAGATTTCATTATTTAGGTTGGTTGTACAAGACCTAGTTCAGTGCATAACACAAGAATAATCTGAATAAAAGGTAAAGCCTGAAAAGTGCTATAAGATTTTAGTCAGTTGCTATGATGAGGAGTTTTCACTAGAACCATAAAATCTTCTATACCAAAAAGTAGATTCATCCCTTCACAGAAGTTAAACTTCACTACAAAATAGCCTGAGTAAGTGCAGGACTGTTCTAGAGGTTCTATAATTTAACACTTAAAAACGTCCAGGATAACATGATTCCAGAAACAAAATACATAGGTTAAATTAATACATGCTCAATAATTTATTGGTTCTATATCAAATTTTTTAAGTTTAATAAGCAGGGTTTTAGAATCTGATCAGACATCATGTAAGATTTCATCATCACCTCCTAAATCATAGCCCAAGATAAATCCTTTAAAGGTTGCCCCACCATGCACAAATATCCATTAGAGCCCACTCCCAAAGGGAAAAAAAAACACTTTCCATTACAATGGGATCAAGTCAGAACATTAAGGAAGCAGAATCCTAACCAACAATATCTGTGCTTGAGACTCCTTCCGTGCGCTTTATCTGCTTATAGCGACCAGCCTTTTTTGCAAGGGCATATGCATCAGTCCCATCCGGAAGAACACAGGGGTCATCTCCATGAATTATGTAATCTATCTTGTACTCATCAAAAAGTTTCTTCATGAATTCTTCTGTGATGGCATAAGGGGCATCCGGAATAACCTCATCAACCCACTTCACAGCATTGACCATGATTAATCTACGAAAATGACCAGACCAACTGTCAGAGGCATTTTCTATTTCTATCCCCATTGAAAATGAATTGCTTCAAACTCAAACTAGAAAAGGTTGAATTGCTCAATATTCAATCGGAAAACAGATAGAGAAACAAAATAAGAATTCAAATAAAGCTTTCAAAACAATTGTTAGGAAATAAGAAAATGTTATAATTTAAAAAAAAAAAAAATTCACAACTATAAAGGGAAAAGCAAGAAAATGTATGAGATGAGTCACAAGAGCACTGTACCTTTCATTAAGAGGAGTCACAGGAGGACCTTTATTGGCAATAATTTCAGCATCACTTACAACGCCTACAAACAACTGATCACCAAGGGCACGAGCCTGACGCAAGGCATTGCAATGGCCATAATGCATCATGTCAAAACACCCATCCATGTATACACGGATTGGTTTCTTCCTCCTCCTCCGACGAATTCCCTGCGGCGGCAATAACCCACTTGAGTATAAGCCAAACAGTGATACCCCGACCACCACACCTCCTATCAAGCATGACGCCAAGAACTTTGCTGCCAAGTGCTTCTCCACCGCATCGCAAACCATTTTCAGTGCTTTGGAATACCAGCCAAATGATTCAAGAATTAATTCAGTGAAGTTCACCCTTCACTTGATCAACGCACTGCCGTCTTCTCCCCAACATTGCCTTCATTCAGCTTCTATAATTAACTTAAATTAATTTTATTTTCTGTAAGAGTAGGAAAAAAGTTCAGAACATCAGAAAGCATAGCAATATTAGTGATAACAGGAACCAGGTTTTCAGCCTACAAAAAAAAAAAAAAAGCAACCAGGTTTTCAAATAAAACCCCAACAGCCAGGTTGATGTTAACAATAATCATAGAAGCTTATTTTAACAACACATAACAGTTACTTTATTAGAGAGGACTAAACCCTAAAGAGGATAGAATTTTGAAACAATTTTCACTCATTATATACAGAGTACAGACTACATAATCTTGCAAGAATTGGTGAAGAACACATAAAAATTTCATTATAGTAACTAAGGTAAATTGTGTATAAATAAATGAACAAACTAATTATCGGAAGATAGGTCTTGATACATATTATATTGTGGGTTCTATTGTATTTGCAGCTCAAAGAACTGGTAAAGGAGAAGAAAATCGTCTCGACATAAAGCTTTCCAAAAGGCTTAGAATTTCCATTATCAGCCACAATAGTGTCACCAGTTTCTTGGCAGCCATCTTTATTATCATCTTTATTGGTAAACTCATCAGAGCAGTAGAAAAGATCCACACGTAGATCCCTTGAAACTGCCCTATTGGCATCATAAACAAGTACAAGGCATCTAAAAGGTCACCTAGAAATATTTTTTTTCGTAATATCATTATTCATGGTAAAATTATCCAACACCTAAAATAATTTTTTTGGTATTAATACATATAAAAAAAAATTATAGAAGAAATAAGCAGAAACAGCCTTTCAAAAACTATCAAATTCACCCTTCACTTGAATGATAGATGCAACCCTCTATGTTGCCCAAGATTGCCTACATTCAGCTTTGAGAGCACCACCTGGAAGAGGCCCCTAACAGGCTTGCCAGGTGGATAAAACTTTGTTAGTTTTAAAGGTTAGAGGACCGCTAAAATCGTTGTTCTGTAGAATCTGTTGAATATCAGAAGATTTACTTCTACAGATCTATCAAAGCTAACGTTTTATGCATCAATCTCCAATTTATTGTAGGTTATAAAGAAAACAAATGTCTTTGTCTTCACAAGAGATAGCAAGGTGGCAGACTCATGATACGAAATCAATCGCCATTCCAAACAAGCATTTTGCATATATTTATATATAACATGAGAATTTTTAACCTCAAGCTTCCTTTTCACTAGGGCTAAATATCAAGCATGTAATGGGCAATAAAAACCAAATATTACAACATTAACCAAGAACAAAAAAAAATCAAATGGAAGCCACAAACACAAATCCAATGACAAATAGAACAAAATCTGGATCATAAACGTTAACCCAAATTCAAAAAATCATTACGGATCTCCAATCAACACAATGGAAGCCACAAAAAGAAGATAAGCACAGCATCAGAAGAAAGAGGCTTCTGAACATACCTCGAAAAGCGACAAAAAGCAAAGTTTATCGGTGAAGCAGGGGCAGAAAGTACAGGAGAAATGCAGCGGTGAGTGGAGCAATGGTGAAGGAAGCAGCCACGAGAAACGATGTTCGATGTAGAAGGCTATGGAATATCCAACTAACGAGGGTTTCAAAATTCCATCCGCTTTTGTAAAATTGCATGCTAATTATAAACTGAGAGTTTTGAGGCAATTGACACATTCAATTTACTTGACATACTTGCTCGTTATACATACAAGGTGAGGCCACCTGTCGCTTGGGTTTTTACTATGGTTGAAATAAATTTGGCAGTAATTTTTATTTAGTAAATTTATAAAAATCAATCAATGAATTTTAGGGAACTATATTTAACCACGTCAATTTTGCTCCACTTATTTTCAACTTCGGGTACTTTTTCAACTGTGTTTATACATAAGAATTGCAATTTTGCATGCAAAGTCTTGCAACTTTTTTATAAAAAATAATTTTGTATAGATTTTAAGTATAAGATAAATAAAAGAAATTGTATCTTTGACATTCAAAATTACATAAAATATACTTTTAGAAAAAATTTCTCATTTTTAAATAAAAATTACAACTGTTAATAAAATAGTTAAAAAAAATATATGAAATATATTTACCAAAGTTGCCAAGTTGTTGCCAAAATATAATCCCTCCAACTTTTCTTCGTGACCGGAGTATCTTAGAAATTGTTTATTTTTATAATTTGTATTTTTTTCAATCTTGTAATTTAAAAGAAAAAATTGTAGCTTATAATGAGGTAGACATTGTACCAAATATAAAAAAAAAATCGTAATTCTTTTGACAAAGTTTATAATAGATAGATTTCGCTTGGTTAAAGAAAAATTATGCTTCAATAAGTATTCGAAAATTTTGTATTATAAAAGTTTAACATAAAGATTATAATTTTTCATAAAATCTTGTTATTTCTTATAAAAAAAAATTGTAAATGTTTGATTCTATATAGAAAAATTATGCTTCAATAAGTATTCGAAAATTTTGTATTATAAAAGTTTAACATAAAAATTATAATTTTTCATAAAATCTTGTTATTTCTTATAAAAAAGTTGTAAATGTATGATTCTATATACAATAAGTATATAAAAAATTATAATTTTATTATTTAAAATTATATAAAAAGTTTTAAAAATTATATCAATATGTATTGATACAAATATAAACATAAGAATATATATTGATAGGAATTTCACAAAAATTATAAAAATATGTATTGATATGAATTTTCTCTTATATATATTATTTGTCCTTTTTTTTAGAAATTGACTTTTCATATAAATTTACTATTAGGTAGTATACCAGTTTTTTTTTTTTAAGCATGAATATAAACATATCCTTCAAATCACTTTATTTTGTAGTCATTGAGAAACTTTATTCCTCTTGCCCTTTTTAAAATAAAATCGTTTACTGTATTACTTTAATTGAAATTCACCAAGATATAATATTGGTATCTTTGTAAAAGCTTGGCTTTAGAAATCAAAAGCTGGGTGGACCTTTTTGCTTTTGCTATTTTTTCGGATGCCTTCCGCGACAAGGTTCGAACATGTTCTCCGCAAAGGGGATTGCAAACAGGCAAACTTGCTTCCGAAGGTTTTAGTTGTATGTACAGTGGGGTAGAAAATATATTTTAGACTCCCGAAAAACAAAAAAAACATAAATCAAGAGTACGTTTCGACACGCACTCGATGAATTTCGTTTCTACTCTTATAAAATTTTATAATTTTTTTAAAAAGTTTGCAACTTTTTTATTAAACTCCAAATATTTTTATCTTACGTCTGTGACAATAATAATTACAATTCTTGTGAGAAAAGTTATAAAATTTTATCAAAAAGTTGTAACCTGACACTATAGGTACATA